>OX439129.1:27495038-27527538 GCA_949318235.1 Ecdyonurus torrentis
CAAGTTTGTAGATTACGTTTTCTGATGTGCAAGTATTGTGGCCGTGGATAGGGTATGTAAGGTTGGTGACGGGACTTGTAAACGTTTTGCTGGGAATTTGAGTGATGCATGTATCGCATCTCCTTCCTCTGTTACTCTGTTTGCCGTTGTTTTGACAGGGGAAAGATCCACTAGGTAGGGGCTTAGGTTTTGGTGTGGGATCAGTATGGGATAAGATTGCTTTAATATTTGGTGGTTGACGGAATGCTATTGGTGGTATTTTTGGTAACAGTAGGTTTGTTTCGGTGGTGGCTAGAATGGGGTGTGCATATTGTAACATCTGTCTGATTTCTTTTTCTAATTTGGGGTGATACGTTGTGATGAAGGGTCGGATAGATTGATTGTCATTATTTGTTTTATTTTGGTCACAAGGTGTTTTGTCGCCCAAACTAAATCTATTGGCAGCTTTTGCTATTTGTTTCTCCACCAGGTGCTTGGGGTAGCCTCTGGTGGAGAAAGCTGTAGTTATGCTGTCAATATATTTAGATTTGGTTTGGTCTGTGTTTGGGATGCGGTTGCCTCGTGATGCTAAGCTAAAGGGAATGGAGCTGATAGTCCTCGGGGGTGACAGCTATTGTAGTGGAGGTATTGCATGTGGTTAGTAGGTTTTATGTGGATTGAGGTTATAAGTTTACCGTCATCAATGTTGATGTCAACATCGAGGAAGGTGGCTGAAATAGGTGATGTGGAGTGAGTGAATCGGGCAGGAGAATTTGTTGAGTTCATCTAGGAATTCATGAAGTGGGCCGATGCCATGTTGCCAAACCATGAATATATCGTCTATGAATCTCTTCCATAGGTGCGGTTTATACTTCTGTCTCCCCATGAACTCACACTCGAGCAGACCCATGGTAAGGTTAGCATAAGATGGGGCCATCCTTGTACCCATAGCCGTACCACACTTCTGCTCGTAGTGTTCATTCATGAAGTGAAAGTTGTTGCGTTGAAGTATAAACCGCACCAGTTGTAAGAGGAATCCAGTGGTGGGGACATGGGGTTTAGGTCGTTTCTCTAAATAGTGTTCAACAGCTCTAATACCCATGAGGTGATTGATGTTGGTGTAGAGGGACGTGACGTCAATGGTCACCAGGAGCCAGTCAGGGGGTAGTGAAAAAGACACCACCCACTTCCTAGAAATAATTAAAAATGACATTCCTCAACCACTACCCCCTGACTGGCTCCTGGTGACCTGGTGCTGGTTTGAAGTATAAACCGCACCAGTTGTAAGAGGTCACCAGGAGCCAGTCATATGTTTGAAAAGACAAACATATGACGTTAAAATTTGATAGGGAGAAACCAAATGAGAGTTGGCGCCAGGCAGCAGCGTCAACTGAAAATCTCAAATGGCGATAGTGGTTTAAAAAATATATATTTGAAAAATATATATATCATGCCATATATTGTCTCAAGCCGTTATGCACGGCTAGGCGTGCAAGGCTATGAGCACTTTTATGCATGTATAATTAATTAGGAGTTAAAGGAATTTTAGTAGGAGGCGGGGGGTTGCAAGCACAGCAATATATTACATAACAATAAATATAACTCAATAGTTACAAACGTTTCGCCTTCCCACAGGCTCATCAGTCATCAGTGAACGGGAAGAGTAACACAGTCGCGTTAGAGATGATGCTCACACCACATCTGCTAGCAGCGACTGTGCAGTGGTCTGCGAATTTACTGAGCTTTTATACCCAGTGGCCCCGCAGCCTCACGCGCCGATTGGTTAATAAATCGGCGCGTGAAAATTCAAACGTATTTTAAACCACATACTTACTGTTACATACATATTATTGTGCTTTTAAGGCGAAATAAAGTAAAAAGAAGACAGGAAAGAAAATAGGGGATGGGCTACTAGAAAGAACGGACGGAAAGAGCAGACCACTGCACAGTCGCTGCTAGCAGATGTGGTGTGAGCATCATCTCTAACGCGACTGTGTTACTCTTCCCATTCACTGGTGACTGATGAGCCTGTGGGAAGGCGAAACGTTTGTAACTATTGAGTTATATTTATTGTTATGTAATATATTGCTGTGCTTGCAACCCCCCGCCTCCTACTAAAATTCCTTTAACTCCTAATTAATTATACATGCATAAAAGTGCTCATAGCCTTGCACGCCTAGCGTGCATAGGGCCGTGCATAATGGCTTGAGACAATGTATGGCATTATATATATATTTTTCAAATATATATTTTTTAATCCACTATCGCCATTTGAGATTTTCAGTTGACGCTGCTGCCTGGCGCCAACTCTCATTTGGTTTCTCCCTATCACATTTTAACGTCACATGTTTGTCCTTACCGCGATGGTACATTTCCTTTTCCTAAATACAATAATCGACAAAAGAGGCATATTTTTGTCTTTCTGAGAGCCGCACAAAAACGTAGTTAAAATTTACGACAGTGAAATATTGTTTAAAAGGGTTTGGGACTGAAGAGGATAAACATAAATTGCTCATGCCTATTAAACAATACAGACCAATATTTATCAATACTATTAGATGCTTTGGTAGACATAATGAAGAAAAGTAAAAAAAAAAAAACTCGTAATTTCTCTTTGTATTTTTTATTTTTATTTTAGGAAGAGTTACGACAAAGTCTTGGAGCTATGAAGAAAAGTCTAGATGACAAAGATAGAGCTGGGCGGGCAGCAGTGTCTGCTACAGTTTTGGATGAGGCCCGTGCTTTAGTGGAGGCCAACGGTGACAGTCCTGTATTCATTGTAGCAGAACTGCATGCTTTGTCCAACAACAAGGTACTATTATTATTATTAATATTATTTTTTGTCAGAAAGTTTACAACCAAGATGTTAATTGGTTTATAACAAAAATAAAATATTTTCATACTAATAAAATAAGATGAGTATATAAGATATGGATTTTTGAGAGAGAGAGAGAGAAGTATGAGAGCAATGTGTCATGGGGGTTTGGTCATGTTGAGAGTATGGATGATGAAAGAATAGCAAAATGGGTATTTCATAGCAGAGTGGATGGAAGGAGAGATGGAGGCAGGCCTAAAACATCATGATCTGAGGTGGTTGGAAGATGTTTGAAAAATAAGAATGTATGCAGTATTAGATGCAAAAGGAAATGAGTGAAACAAAGTATGAGAATGAAGGAAGCAAGAGAAGTATGTCAGGATAGAGAGTTTTGAAGGTTGATCACTAGGTCAGGCTAAAAACATGTCAGTTCTTCCGGATAGAGTTTTTTTGCCATGCGACTATGAGCTCTATGAAAAGAACAGGTAAGATTCAAGGTCGCATCACAAAAAAACCTCTACAACGACATTTCTATCCGGAAGACTTGATGTGTTGTTGGCTTACCCAGAAAAGGACTAGAGCGACATAATATGTAGGTATGAAACCCAGGGGGGGCCCTGGCATTTTTTTGAATTTCAAATTAAAATTGTGGCAAAAGTTATCAGCCCATTTTTATGAAATTTTAGGGTATGATAGTCAGAAAGTCAAATTTATTGCCAATATATTTTTTTTGTAGAAAATTGCAAATAAAAGGCCCTTAAAGGACCCTTAAACTGAATAAATGGGTCCATTTTTTACACTGCACTCCAGAAGTGCAACTCAGAAATAAAATTTCTCAACAAAACTTTGTTTGGGCATTAGTGAGAAATATTAGACGCTAATTACAGACACGGTGTTGCTCTTTTCTTACTTGGGTCCCATTGGGACCCAATCACAATTTAGATAAAAAAAAATGGAATAGAAATTTGAAATTTTCCAGTTTTACATTTTTTGGGGCTGCAATTTCAAAAATCATATTTTCAAAATCCTAAAAGGGCCCAAAGTGGCTTTTTGGGGCCCTAACTTTGTTGCAAATAAAGATTTTGCAAAAAAAAAATTTGAACCATTGAATTTCTAATGCTCAAAAAATTAGAATCGACTATTTATTTGCCTTCGTAGCTTTAAACTGAATTAATTTTTTTGGGGGCCCAGTTACTAGGGCATGCTCTAAGGCAAGCACTAGAAAAAGGGCCCAAAACCATTAAGGGTTGTCTTTAGTTGGCTTGTATCTCAAAATCTAAAAAAGAAAATTTCCTAATGTTTTGTGTCACCCCAAACTTAATGATAACAGCTACGCATGATAAAATTTTCATTACCCATGACCATCAAATAAGAGAGAAAAGAATTTTTGAAATTTACTCAAATTAACATGGTCTCTTATAGGACTAAAACTTCAAAAAATCATAATACAAAATCTAGCACGGTGACCCTCCAAAATTTTTACATTTTTGAAGTTACCTAAACCTATTGTATCACCATGCAAAATTTCAGATTTTTCCGTCTTTACAACTTTTTAGTCAAATCCCGTAGTAGCTGATTTCCCGCCTTAATTCGTTTTAAAGCTACGAAGGCAAGTAAATAGTCGATTCCTATGTTTTTGAGCATTAGAAATTCAATGGTGCAAATTTTTTGCAAAATCTTTATTTGCAACAAAGTTAGGGCCCCAAAAAGCCACTTTGGGCCCTTGTAGGATTTTAAAAATATGATTTTTAAAATTGCAGCCCCAAAAAATGTAAAACTGGAAATTTTCAATTTTCTATTCCAATTTTATTTATTTTTGCTAAATTTAAATTTTGGTGAATTGTGATTGGGTCCCAATGGGACCCATATAAGAAAAGAGCAACACCATGTCTGTAATTAGCGTCCAATATATCTCACTAATGCCCAAACTAATGCCCATATTGCAGACTTGTTTAATCTTTGTATTAAAAATAGAAAACTACCTGTAGAATGGAAAACATCGCTGACATCTGTATTATACAAAGGCAAAGGTAATATTTTGGATACAAATTCATACAGGAGTATTGCTAATTGCTAATTGTCTTATTATGTTAAAAATGTTTGATAAGCTTACATGTAATAAAATTTTTAATTTAACTCGTAATTTAATCCCTGATGTACAGTTTGGGTTTATGCCTGGGAAATCCACAATTCAAGCTATTAGATACTTGCATGATCATATTTTAAAAGCAGTCTCAGTTCCAGCAGGCCATGCTTATGTAATTTTTATTGATTTCTTGAAAGCATTTGACATGGTGGATAGAAAATTGTTAATGCATAAGCTCATCAATACTAGAAAATTGCCTAAAGAATTATTAATTTCTATTGCCATGTTGCTTGAAGTCAATTTTGTGATAATCAACGATGGCTTAGTTTTATCTGACCCAATCTTGCAGAGTAACGGAGTTCTACAAGGTGGTCCGAGTAGCCCACTCTTGTATAACCTCCTCACACATGACATCTTGGACATCTTAGTTGACCTTATCTGTAATGATCCTGATATCTTTATCAGCATCTATGCAGATGATATCGCTATTATTTGTAATAATATTGTAAAACTTCAAAAAATTCTAGACAAACTTATTGAATGGGCTAATCTGAACGGATTAAAAATTAATGCTACGAAAACAAAAATTGTAAAATTCAGGAGAGGTGGCCCTTTAGCAAAGTCAGATGTAATAACTTGTAATGGAGAAAAGATAGAGTTTGTAAATTCTTTCAATTATCTGGGGGTTATTATGCAACAGACGGGGAAATCTTTTTCTAAACATGTCAAAGAACGCTGTCGAAATGCATTGTCATCTTCATTCGCTATTTCAAATCTAAATTCGTTATCTTTGGAAACAGCTATTAAACTGTTTCACCTGAAAATCTCTCCAGTTGCTTTGTACGGCATTGAAATTTTCTGGTCATTTATGTCTATAACAGACTTCAAAAATCTAGAATCTGTTAAGTCTCGGCACTTAAAACGGATACTTTGCTTGTCAAAATTTACGTCGTCAAGGCTGGTTTATGAGCTAGCAGGGGAGGAGTTATTTGTAACGGAACTACAAGTGAAATTTAAATTGTTAAAAACAGATAATTACATTAAATTTGTTAAGGATAGACTAAGTAAAACTGAAGATATCAGCCTGGCCTTCTATAATACCCCTGCATTTAATATTAATAATATTAATGGGTGGAAAGGCCCAAACTGTACAGACAGGCATGTGTTTACCCGTTATGCGGTGCATGGTTTCCACCATGTAATCTGTCAAATTAAAGAATATCACGAGTGTAATGATAAATGTGTATGTGTATTATGTAGTGGCCTATGTACTAGGTACCACTTACTTCATTGTCCATCTCGGACCCTATCATTAAGTCAATATGCAAAAATGTAGACCTATATAAATATGTATAAGTACACCTTGGTGTTTAATAAATAAATAATTAACTAATGCCCAAACAAAGTTTTGTTGAGAAATTTTATTTCTGATTTGCACATTTAGAGTGCAATGTAAAAAATGGACCCATTTATTCAGTTTAAGGGTCCTTTAAGGGCCTTTTATTTGTAATTTTCTACAAAAAAAAATATGTTGGCATTATATTTGACTTTCTGACTATCATACCCTAAAATTTCATAAAAATGGGCTGATAACTTTTGCCACAATTTTAATTTGAAATTCAAAAATATGCCAGGGCCACCCCTGATGAAACCTAATATATTTTAACCCCTTCTTCCTTTCCCCCCCCCCCCCCCCCCGACCTAATAAGTACTAACATAATGTGTTTTTTTTAAAGTAGTACACATAATGAAGCAATTTTTTTTACTTTATTAGCTGTCATGATGTTAAAAAATATTATAATAAAACTTAGCAACAAATTTTTAACATTTAAAAGTATTATTTAATTTTTTTTTTTTTTTTTTTTTTTTTTTTTTTTATTATTTCTTGTAGGCACTAGACGGAGCTTTGAAGCAAGTCAAAACACTAGCCCCTGAAACTGCAGCAATGTTTTTTAGCATTGATGAAGGAGCAGGAAAGATTGTTTGCCTCAGTGCTGTACCCAAGGTTTGTGTTAATTGTGACTATCGAGTGCTTGTAGCATAGTAGTAAAAGCTTTGAGCAAAGTAAAATTGTGATCTCATATAATTTCAGAATGCAGTCAATAAAGGTCTCATGGCCAATGAGTGGGTTAACCAAGTGGCAGGTCTAATGAATGGCAAAGGAGGTGGTAAACCTGAATCTGCTCAAGCATCAGGCAATAATGTGTCTGTACTAGCTGATGTGCTACGTATTGCAACAGATTTTGCAAAAGCAAAGTTGGGAATCTCTAAGGGAACATCCTCTGCAACTCCATCTCTTGTTCCTAGCAGTGCATTTGCAATCAGCTTTGATCCACAAGCTCTTTTTGCAAATATGATGCAAGCTGTCACTCAACTGAGTAACAAGACTGTGACTTTCACTCCTGGTCCACCAGGCACACCACTGACTCTAACTCTACCTGACAAGACCCAACTCTGTGGTCTAAATGCAGTAGCAACATTCCTATCATCTGATCAGCTAAATGGGGGTACTGAAATTGCAGCTAAGTCTCAGGTCCTGCAATGGCTCTACTTTGCACAAAATCATCTTGTCCACTACGTTTCTGCTTCTAAAGGAAAAATACCAGTAAGTTGAATGCAATATTTGTATTTTCATCGTATATATATTGTAATATATAATTTAAAAGAATACTTTTGTTGTGAGTCATATTTTAAATTACTTTTTTGTTATATTAAATTAATTTTGTTAGTATTTAAACTCGTCATTATGTTTTCAGGCCAATCAAACCCAATCTCCACATCTTTGGTCAGCACTAAAAAGTCTAAATGAGCATCTACTATATCATACTTTCCTAGCTACTGAAAGGATTACTTTGGGTGACCTAGCTGTGTGCTTTGCACTACAACCATTGGGTGCACTAGACAAAGGAACCTGGCAAAATTTGGCTCGCTGGCAAAAAACAATTACTTCGAATCCCAAAGTTGCTGCCATATTGTAAAGCCTACTATGCAATGCTCTCTATTCAATGCAATTTATTGCATATTCTATGTAATATGATACCTTAGAAAGGACATAATTATTGTTAAAAATAAAATATTCAAAATGCAAGTCTGAATAATATTAAGAAAAAAATGTCTTGCAACAAATGCCATGCCATGCAAAAAGCTGACCAACTTTAAAGATTCTCAAATGTCAATCAGGCAAACTGCACAAACTTGTCACCCAAAAATTAAATTAAAAACACAAATAGAAAAAAAATCCCAGGTAATTCAGGGTAGAGCTAACTACAACCTGTGATTTGTTTTCCATTTAAGTATTTTTATGACACTGCATGGTTCATTGCTTATATGCTGCCTGCTCAATGCCTATTTAACTTTATTTATAATGATTGTGATCAGATCCAAAAAAAAGGGTGACCAACTACAACAGTTAGTAACACATAGATACAATTTTAAAAATTGGGGAATGATAAATTGAGTTGTTAAATGCCAGGGATGCCTTGCATGAGAGAGAATCTATTTATTTAATTCTTAGGAGTACTGCAAGTATTCTCATACGATAGGAAAACATATATAGAAAAAGATGATTGGGAAGGGAGTAAGATGAGCTTTTTGTTGATCAGCTTATAGTAATGTACCTTGCAAATTATTAAATACTTATTTTTATTTAAAATTCTCTGGCAAGAAATGTACTAACATCCAACAATTTTTGTGTAGAGCTGTAGATCATTTCTGACATTTTGATCATTTTGTTTCCTTTCCCATCTTATAAACTTAAATCTAAGCGTTAGATTGTGAATTCTTTAAATCAACATTATTTGGACTTCCCATGCCCAGTGCCTTTTTCATTATATTATTAAATTATTATAACGTAATTTATGCTGATTTAAAGGTGATGGTTAGTTGTTTGCTACTAAATCGTAATTTATCTACACTTATTTTGGTTAAGGATATTTTGTTTGGCTCTTTTCTTTCATTCTAATTAAATTATTGTTTTGAAGCAGTTTGAAAGTTGTATTCAAATAAACAAATAAAGGTGATGTAATATGAGATAATTGAAAGTTGTTCATTTATTATCTTATAATAATAATACCTAATATATGCAAAAAAAAAAAAAAAAAAAAAATCCTCATTTCAAACAAATACATTATTACGCACGACACAATTCATAGCGTAACTATTAATATAAAATACCAATAAAAAGGCGGGGGGGGGGGGGGGGGGGGGGGTTAAAATTACTTCCTTACAAAAATTTGCAATCCTAGAAAATTATTAACATAATAAAGTTTTTCTTTCTTCCACGTATTTAAACCTTAGAAAAAACAAAGAATACATTGCTTAGTAGCAGTACCTTTATTATAATATTAACATTTTAAAATGAATTTCCATATAACAAATACGTTTCAATAATTGAGTATTTTAACTATTGCAGTATAAACAACAAAATTATGGTTGTTTTAGAAATACTAACAAAGAATGTAGGTAATTTTATATCATACATATACAATAATAATGTATTATTATATTTCTTGTGATCTAATTCTTACATCAAAAGTGAGCCTATAAACTATGAAACTCCATAAACCTTGATGTGCTATGGAAATCATTAAAAGTGATATTTAAATAAAATTTAATTAGACAATGTATTATTATATTTATGCAATTGTAAGAATAAGCTCACGATATTACATTATTATTTTACAAGAAATACTGTACACATTTATTACAAAATTGAAATGCAAGTACATTTATTATATACATGTCAACAATAGTTTGTGAAACATTTCTTTAATGCATATTATACAAATTAAAAAATGTTTTATTTGCACAAAATGGGATTAACATAATCAGAAAATGCATTGAAACTGGGAAGACGTGAGATAACTTACAACTTTCTCACACTTTTTTCTTTCTTATTTCTTTGAAGTCATTGGTAAACCAAACAGTGACTATTGTAATATTAATTTTAAATATTTCTGTTGAATGCTATAAATATTTTAAGTACCTCTGTTAAATAAAATTCTAATTGAAAATGATAGAGACTCGTCAACTGAAGTAACATAACATAATCCTATTATACTTTCTGTTGTTGATTTTTATATTATTGTTGATCTCAACAGGTCACGCTAAATTTTAAAAAGGACAACCTTATAGAAATATTTAATAAGATATGTGGTAATACAAGTGCATTACCATGTCACAGTACAATGTGACATTATTATTATTAAATATTTATATTACCAAAGTTTTGATGCTGTCAGCATGCACTGAAAAATACAGAGAAAGACTTTTCTGCAAGCAATAGATACAGTATTAAATTATTTCTCTGATTAATATACATTACAAATCACTTCAACATATAAATCCATTTTTAAGTTTTCAATTTGTGATCTTATGAAATGCAAGAATAAGACGCATAAAACTTTGGTATTTTTAATAAAACAACAATCTTTTAAATTATTACAATGAAAACAAAGGAAAGAAATGCTTTAGTAAGCATAGGTTTTTGAGAGGGCAAAATAGTTGTAAATAATCTGTACGCAGTAGCCTTGCAAGGCATGTAGCTCTCAGCTGAGACTATGAGGATGGACAAGCCAGCAACAAGTGAGCCATACAAGTCCACTTGATATGACCTGTTCCCTTACACTGGCTGGTCCTGCCTGCTCTGCGCTGGAGTCTTCCTCAGTGCCCCTAAGTTTGACCAGGGGCAGGTCACGCTCACATCAACTGATAAGAGAATGTGTCACTCTTCTCTCACTGCAACATAGAAGGACTGTGATAAAGGACTGGATAGCTTGGCAACAACATGATGTACATTTGGATTTTAACAAATAGTTGCAGTATGAAAATGATTATCGTACCAGAAGTAATTCTCAGTCTGTGGTGCTCTCATGACTCCCACACCTCCACCCAAACGACGATAGTTCATTGCACCGCATAGGCGCCATTGATTCTGGTCTGGATCATATACCTCAATTGTCTTGAGGTATGCGGTGCCATCAAAACCTCCCACAGCATACAATTGTCCATTGACCACCGCTAAACCAACCTGCAAATAATTAATTACTATATTAGTGTTTTGTAGGACTCCCATACAAATATAATAATCTGTAACAGCATAATTATAACATTTGGTGAAAATATTGCTAGCTTAAAGAAAATAAACACATTGGTAGCTTTCAATATAATAATCCAAGAGCATGATGTTTGTGCCTCTATCAAAACATCAACCTTCTCAGTCTAAAAAGGATTAATGCTGCGTTTTTAATGGTGTCATTCTTAACTATGGAAAGGTTTTTGTTGCTTTCCTCTATCATTTCTGTGTGTGTGTGTGTGTGTGTGTGTGTGTGTGTGTGTGTGTGTGTGTGTGTGTGTGTGTGTGTGTGTGTGTGTGTGTGTGTGTGTGTGTGAAAAAAACTTACACCCGAGCGCCTTGATGTCATGGCAACAATTGGGCTCCATGTGTTGGTGTGTGGATTGAACCTTTCAGCACTTGACAACTCCATGCAGTCATCACGACCACCAACAGCATAGATCAGGTTGTTAAACACAGCACAACCTAGATGTTTGCGGCGAGTCGACATAGGTGATACTGGGGACCACTTGTTCTGCCTTGGATCATACCTCTCCACTGCAATAAGCATAACACATTGTTGTCATTAAAATACATACATATCATGATGCTATAGTCCCTTTCAAGGCAAGCCAACAACACAGATGTTTTTAGCCTGACCTAGTAATAGACCTCCACAACTTTCTATCCTGACATACTTCTCTTGCTTCCTTCAGACTCATACCTTGTTTCATACATTGTCTTTTGCATCTCATACTGCGTACATTCTTATTTTTCAAACATCTTTCAACCACCTCAGACCATGTTGTTTAATCAGTGTTTGCAAAAAGCCTGCTTTTATTAATTTTATCCAGGCCAGTGGTTAAAACCGGTTTAAACCAGCTTTTAATGGTTAAAACCGGCTAAAACTGGCTTTTTGGTTGCCTTTTCATAAAATTTCATAAATATTACACTAAATAAAACTAATAACTAATTCAAATGTATTTCAAATTTTAATTTTATACCTTCATGGCCATTAAAAAAATTTAATTATTATGTTAAAACATTTTCCTTATATTTTATTGCATTCAAAATTTTTAAATTAAAAATTCAAATGAGCTAGGGTAGCAAAATAGGGTTTTACCACAGTAGAAGTTCTATATGGAGAGGTTGAGGTCTCCTGTGTTACATAGTGTTTATCTAACAGAGCTGATGTCATTGTAATGACAATTTTAATTAAAGAAGAAAATTAATTACTTGAGCACATCACAGCATAGCGTGTAGTTTTTTACACGACTACATGCTACCTTGTGATGTGCTCAAGTAATTTTCTTCATTGCTTAAAATTGTTATACAATGACAACAGCTCTCAGTTGCATAAACATTTTAACCACGGATAAACATTATTGACTAATAATGGTGCAACTGTTTTGAGGCCGACTATAAGCAATTTTGCTCACATCCGCTTCCGTTTCGAAGTACTGCGCATGTGTAGTAAGTAGAAATGGAAGCGGATGTGACCAAAATTGCTTATAGTCGGCCTCAAAACAGTTGCTCCTTTATTAGTCAATATGACTGTAAGTCTGTGCCACATGAGACCTCAACCTCACCATAGAACTTCTACTGCGTGGTATGGCCCTTGCTGGTATTCTATATTTTTCTTGAAAACAAATTTTAACTGCCTTTTTTTTTTTTTTTTTTTTTTTTTTTTTTTTTTTTTTTTCTTAAATTGATACACTACAATTGAAACAATAAAATGATGCAATAAAATAACAAGATTGCTTCTTATTAGTTTTAAAATTTTAACTTAAATTAATGAAGAATCAAGTTATTTCCAATGGACATTATTTGCCGGAATTATGCCGGAATTTAAAAGTATATAAATAATAATAAAAAAGTTTATGTAGATATAACATTTATAAATGTTAAATAAACTTAATATAATGCATTTCGAGGGCTACGCGGCAATTTGGAACTTGTGCAGCCTCCGCACGCGCAAGATTGAAACATATGGATTCTCCGCGCACCTCAATTTTGGCACATATGCAGCCTCTGCGGCGGCTAATATTGAAACATATGTAATCTCCGCGAACACTACAAATGAAAGATATGTTAACTCCGCGCCTACAAAAATTAAAACATCTGCAAAACGTTTTTTTTTTTGTTTTTTTTTTTTTTGTTTTTGCGCTTCTGAAGAAATTTATGCATAATGATATTAATTGCATTTTCAGATAATATTTACACTTGTCATAATATAATATCATTAAATAATAAATTTAAAATTGCATTAGTAATTTGTTTTTAAATAAGAAAATAAAACAATAATGAAATAAGTAGGTAAATAATAAATAAGAGTTGGCGCCAGGCAGCAGCGTCAACTGAAAATCTCAAATGGCGATAGTGGTTTAAAAAAATATATATTTGAAAAAAGTATATATGGCATGATATATATATTTTTCAAATATATATTTTTTTAAACCACTATCGCCATTTGAGATTTTCAGTTGATGCTGCTGCCTGGCGCCAACTCTCATTTGGTTTCTCCCTATCAAATTTTAACATCACATGTTTGTCCATACCGCGATGGTATCTTTCCTTTTCCTAAATACAATAAATAATAAATAAAATAGTTAAAGAATAAATCAACAAAAATTTGACAGTTTTTTATGAATGTAATATAATTTGTCAAATGTATGGTATACATGTTTCATTTTTTTATTCTTTGCTATATGCAATAAAATCATATTGTTATATTTAAAATTGAAATGTATTCCTTAACAAGTTATTAAAACACCTTACTATTATTTCTTTATTAAAAAGCTTTACGACAATAACCTTATTTAAAATAAAACATATATAGAAGCTCACCTTAAATTTATCAAATTTCTCTATCCTCTACAATTGTTTAATAATCTATAATATAAGTTGCAATGTTTTGAAACGAAACACTTCACAAATTCTTTGCTTTTTTGAAACGTCACTTCTTTTATTAATAATAATTAAATTAAATAAACTTTTTGAAAAAAATTATTTCCTTTAAAATTTATAGTTATGCAAGATTTGAGAACACAACCGGTCACTCCACTAGCAGATTAAAAACTAAAAAATGTACCGATAATAGTCAAATAGACAGCATGTTACCACTGTTAACCTTTGGAGTGTATGTCATTTGTACAAGAAAAATATTCTGACCAGCCATAAATTGAGTTATGGTAGGCTTGCTTATATATTTAATGATTCACAAGAATATAAATATCATTATGCAAAAAAAAAAAGTGCTTTTAAAAGTTGTTTCAATTTTAAATCTACGTTTTATTTTAAAACTATTAAAGCATTAATTTAAAAAAAAAAGGTATAGTATTACTATTTGTAAAGTTCGTGTATAAATATTTTACTATTGCTAATTTAAATTTTATTTACCTCATTAAACCATTAAGTTTTGTATAGTATTAGGAAAATTTAAAAAATCTTACTTAAATTTTTAATCATAAAAATCTGCTAATTAAGATGTTTCATTTTTTGTACTCGTGGATTTAACATGTTTCATTCCGTGTGTCCACGGAGATTACATATGTTTCATATGTTTCGGAGGCTGCATATGTGCCAAAATTGAGGTGCGCGGAGAATCCATGTTTCAACAGTGTTTGCAAAAAGCCGGCTTTTATTAGTTTTATCCAGGCCAGTGGTTAAAACCGGTTTAAACCGTCTTTTAATGGTTAAAACCGGCTAAAACTGTCTTTTTAGTGGCTTTTTCATAAAATTTCATAGAAATTACACTAAATGAAACTAATAACTAATTCAAATGTATTTCAAATTTTAATTTCATACCTTCATGGCCATTAAAACAATTAAATTATTAAGTTAAAACATTTTCCGTATGTATTTTATTGCATTCAAAAATTTTATATTAAAAATACAAATGAGCTAGGGTAGCAAAATAGGGTTTTACCACAGTAGAAGTTCTATATGGAGAGGTTGAGGTCTCCTGTGGCACACAGTTATAGTTACTGTACATAGTGTTTATCTAACAGAGCTGTTGTCATTGTAATGACAATTTTAATGAAAGAAGAAAATTACTTGAGCACATCACAGCATAGCATGTAGTCTTTTACACGACTTCATGCTACTTTGTGATGTGCTCAAGTAATTTTCTTCATTGCTTAAAATTTTTATACAATGACAACAGCTCTCAGTTGCACAAACATTTTAACCAAGGATAAACATTATTGACTAATAATCGAGCAATTGTTTTGAGGCCGACTATAAGCAATCTTGCTCACATCCGCTTCCGTTTCGAAGTACTGCGCATGCGTAGTAAGTAAAAACGGAAGCGGATGTGACCAAAATTGCTTATAGTCGGCCTCAAAACAGTTGCTCCTTTATTAGTTAATATGACTGTAAGTCTGTGCCACATGAGACCTCAACCTCAACATAGAACTTCTACTGCGTGGTATGGCCCTTGCTGGTATTCTATAATTTTCTTAAAAACAAATTTTAACTGCCTTTTTTTTTTTTTTTTTTTTTTTTTTTTTTTTTTTTTTTTTTTTTTTTTTTTTTTTTTTTTTTTTTTTTCCTTAAATTGATACACTACAATTGAAACAATGAAATGATGCAATAAAATAACAAGATTGTTTATTAGTTTTAGAATTTTTACTTAAATTAATGAAGAATCAAATTTTTTCCAATGGCCATTATTTGCCGGAATTATGCCGGAATTTAAAAGTATATAAAATAATAATAAAAAAGTTTGTGTAGATATAACATTTATAAATGTTAAATAAACTTAATAGAAATTACGTTTAAAAAAAAAAATAATAATTAGAAAATAGTTGGTAGAGATTAGAGCACGTTGAATTGAAAATTAATAAAACGCGAAGATTCTCTAATTTAAATAGTAAATTGGGACTAGGGATGCAAATCATTAGCTTGCGCTAAATAAAAATAGACGTTAAAAGGGATGAGGGGTATAGTGTCAATGTAAAATACGATATACCTAACATCTCACGTTCTGATGAACGTTCTCAACGTTCTGAACGTTCTGAACGTGAGATGTTAGGTATATCGTATTTTACATTGACACTATACCCCTCATCCCTTTTAACGTCTATTTTTATTTAGCGCAAGCTAATGATTTGCATCCCTAGTCCCAATTTACTATTTAAATTAGAGAATCTTCGCATTTTATTAATTTTCAATTCAACGTGCTCTAATCTCTACCAACTATTTTCTAATTATTATTTTTTTTTTTAAACGTAATTAATACCAACCGCGATGGTTTTTTCCTATATATTATAAACTTAATAGAATGCATTTATTTCATTATTGCTATCCAGTTCTGGCATATTATTAGCATTTTTATCAAGAGTGGTTTAAACCGGCTAAAACTATAATAAAAACCGGGCCGGTTTAAACCTGGTTTAACCAGGTTTAACCCGGGGGGGGGGGGGGGGGGGGGATGGCTAATTGCTGCGAACACTGAATCTTGCGCGCGCGGAGGTTGCACAAGTTCCAAATTGCCACGTAGCCCTCGATTTATTTCATTATTGCTATCCAGTTCTGGCATATTCTTAGCTTTTTATCAAGAGTGGTTTAAACCGGCTAAAACTATGTATAATAAAAACCAGGCCGGTTTAAACCGGGGCGGGGGGGGGGGGGCTAATTGCTGTGAACACTGGTTGTTTTAGGCCTGCCTCTACCTCTCCTTCCATCCACTCTGCTATGAAATACCTGTTTTGCTATTCTATCATCACCAATTCTCTCAACATGACCAAACCACCATAAAACATGCTCTCACACTTCTCAGTCACAGTTTTTTCACTCCACATTTCTCCATCACTCAAGTATTCCTTACCCTATCTAATCTTATTTTACCACACATACTTCTAAGAAAACTCATACCAACCGCATTCACCCTACTCATATGCCTACTCTGATATACCCATTATTCAGACCCATATAAGATAGCTGGGAGTAAAACAGAATTATACACTGCAAGTTTTGATTTGTTTAATAAAGCATCACTCTTGGCCAATCCTGCCTTGCTGCCAACCACTTTCCTACCTGCCGCCACTCTCCTCTCAATCTCCCCATCTATACTTCCATTCTCTTGATATAATCTTCCCAAGTATATACAAATTCTTTTACTCTTTCCAGCTTTTCCCCATTTAGTGTGATCTCATTTCCATTATCCTTTTCTCCACCAAATACCATTACTTTAGTTTTACCCAACATTTATTCTAAGATCCATTTGTTTTGTACTTTCTTCCAACCTATCAATCAACTCTTGCAGTTCATCCTCACTCTCTGTCCCTACCAAAGCATCATCAGCATACAACACCAGCCACACTATTAACAAACCTATATTTACTTCACTTCCATACTTTTCAGCCAGCTTTATACATTTATCCAAGAAAATATTGAATTTCCATGGCAACATCACACATCCTTGCCTTACACTTTTACCCACTTTAAACCACTCACTCAACTTTCCATTTACTCTCACACATGCCTTACTACCTGCATACATGGCTTTCACACCTTCAAGTAACCTCCACATAATACTTCTGTTCACTCGATCATACATTTCCCAATCAACTGCTGCCCATTGAAAATCTGATCAGTGCAGGCCCTGCCGGGCATAAAGACACATTGCACTTGTGAGATAAGACACTGTGTAACCTTTTGCACCCAATCAATCATCATCCCTCCGTACATTTTACCTGGTATACTTAAAGCCCTTGTCAACTTACTTTTTTATCATTTAGAATACTAGATTGATAATTACCATACATTATTATCCATGAATTAGGCACCAACACGTTGATTTTGTATTTATTTTTGTTCATTTTCATTTGACTGTTATATCACGTATCTGACGTCACAATGTACCAATGGGGCCATGATAGGGGTAAAGAACTTGAGGGAGGGGCTTAAATTTATCACGTGACCAGAGCGGTGACTGTGACTGGCGGCGGTACATTGTGACGTCAGATACGTTATATAACAGTCAAAATGAAATTAAATACAAAATCAACGTGGTGGTGTCTATATCATGGATAATAAGGTATAGTAATTATCAATCTAGTATTCTAAATGATAAAAAAGTAAGTTGACAATGGCTTTAACAAACTAATTCCATGATGATTTTACAGTCATACATATCACTTTTCCCCTTGTATAATAGACCAATCACAGCACACACCCAGTCTTCAAGTACGTACTCTACCGCATTTGTAACACACATTAAATAACTGAACATTTTTACTTCCAAAGACGCTCCTCCATACTTTAACACTTCTTTTGTTACTCCAGCTGCCTTCCCATTTTTCAACTTTTTAACAGCATTCTTTAATTCATTTAACTTTGTCACCCCTTCTGCCCTTCATTTACTCCATTTGATTCACTCTCCCTTTCCTCCTTCTTCACTCTTTCGTCACTTTCTGCTCCATCCATAAACAAATTCATAAAATACTTCTGTCAACATTCTCTCCCTTCCTTTCTCTTCACCCCACACAATTTCTCTTCTTAAATTCCTCATTCCACCTATATTTTTACTATTACTTCCTTTTCTCACTTGATTCACCATCTTCCAATACATTTTTCTATTACCCATGAATTCATTTTACATTTTCTCCTCAAATTCTCTCCTTGCACTACACTTACTCTCTAGCACAATCTGTTTTGCATTCATTCTTTTCTTTTATAAAATGTAAGTGGATAAACTTTCATAGTTACTTTCTTTTGATGTATCAAGTGAATTCTTAAAATCAGACACTTAATTCCCCCAGCCAGCCCCACAGATTTATATGTTACATACAGTATTACATTCTCTTTAATGAATATTATTATTTATTTATTTATTTAGTAATACTATTTTTGAACTTTGAGTCCTGACACTAAGGAAAGAAAGAAATGATGTAAGACCATTTTAAGATTTACAAAATATTTGAACTATACACTGACCTGTATTGAGAGGACATTGACCATCTGAACCACCAATTGCATATAAGTAGCCTCCAAGTACAGCCACGGCCACTCCCAGACGTCTTGTAGTCATTGGTGCTACCTTTGTCCATTTGTTTTCCTTAGGATCATACCTAAATAAAACAAAGAGAGTATAAAATAAAAGTACTAAACCATCATCATTTCCTCACTCCCCCTATTTACTTTCTCTGTCAGTCCCAATTATAATCAAAGAGAGCAATATAATATTAATAAAAGTTTTAAATTGAAGGCAAATTTTAGTATAGCTCCCCCCCCCCCCCCCCCCCCCCAATTAACTTACAAATATTCTTAAATACAATCATATATAACTATTTTGGTCAACACAAATATCACCTTTCAACATGATTAAGACATTGCACGCCATCTTGTCCTCCAACTGCATAGAGAAAGCCATCAAGTACAGCTACACCTACACTTGTTCGGCATGATGTAGTAGGAGCAACATCACATGACCATTGGTTGGTTTGAGGATCATAGCTTAAAACAAAAAAAGTCAATTAGGATGTTTATTCATGTAAATGAAATACAATCAACATAGCTACTTTTGAAAATTCAAAAGATTATTCAATTAATTTACACATAATATCATAGAAAATATATAAAAGTATTCACAAGGGGAAAAACTGGTACGTAGAAACACTAGATTACGTTAAATTGAAAATCAATAAAAATAAATAAATAAACTCATTTTAAGTACTCTAAATTGTACATGTTTGTCTACTATTTTTTTACTATCACACAGAGAGCAAAATATAATAATAAATTACAGGTAAAAAAATTGATTGTATTATTATTATTATCATTACATATTACTATTGTTTGTATTACCGCTCAATGCTATTGAGATAAGATTGACCATCATGTCCTCCCACTGCATATAAGAGATCATTGAGAACTGCAACTCCAACCCCACAGCGTCTCTTGCTCATAGGAGCTACCATCTTCCAGTCACCAGTTTGAGGGTCAAACCTTTCCACAGATGCAATTGCATCACCACTGCACCAACCACCGACTAAAAACACAAGATTATTTCAATGATACATTTTAATTATTATCATTACTGTTATTTATCAATGCTGCACTTTTAATAACAGTTCTGTCCAATTAAACATTTATATAATGATTAAAAGGGTAATTAACGATGTCTCTTTTAATAGTGATCATCATATTATTAAACCTCCCAAAAATGTGACCTCAAATTTTTAATTAGTAACTCACTGAGAGTAAATGCTGATACAGCGACCCCGAACCTACGTCACAGCTAAAACTTGCTCTCACGCTAGCTTGGCATGAGTGAGAGTTACTCTTATTTCTATCTATCCATTATGATTATTTATCTGTGGACGTACAAAAACATATTTTATATATCGATCTTGTTGCGAAAAACAGGTCTATGTTGTATTTTGTCAGGCGACACAAAAGGTCTATCTCGTTTTTTGTCAGTGGAAGCAAAAGGTCTATCTCGTTCCCAAACGTTATGGAGATGGCGCTCGAGATAGACCTTTTGCTTCCACTGACAAAAAAAGAGATAGACCTTTTGCTTCGCCTGACAAAATACGAGATAGACCTTTTTTTTTTTTTTTTTTTTTTTTTTTGCAACAAGATCGATATGTAAATATTACGTCAAGTATCCAGCGCCAAGCTAGCAAGTTTTAGCTGTGATACAGCTGTAACGGCTTTTGCTCTCAGCGCGTTAATAATTAAAATTTTGAGGTCGCATTTTCAGGAGATTTAATAACACGATGATCACTATTGTTGAGTACCCCTATAAATTATTCCTATCGTTGATGATAAATTTAGGAAACACAACTATCGAGGTTGGGTATGGTAAATTAAAAGAAAAGGGGAGATGAAATCAGCACGGACCAAGTGAAGAGATGTCCCATTGTTTGGTGAACATTCTTGCCAGCACAAAGATAGAACTCATCAGATAGTTTCTTCTTATGTTTATGTTCTCTGATACACCTTCTTTGGTCCTTACTTTAAAAAAATAAAAAATAAATAAAAAATACAATTTTTCGTGCAAAATGTATTTTTCTATCGCTTTTTTTTTTATGTACAAAATAACTCCCAAAATAAATCTGACCAATTGCTTGCTTGCTATATTGATTGTGTTATTGTGCTACACCAATCCATAGTCCCAGTCAAGACATTGTCTTATCGACAGGTAAGGAATTTTTCCAATAAATGGGAATAGCACCTACAGGTCAGCCACAGTCTAAATACACAGCCCAGTATTTGCCATGACAGCCTAGAGAAACCGTGGAAACGTCTAGGCAGGCTGGTCGGTGCAATCACATCAATCATGCAACTCCCGAATGCTGTGCATCGTCATGGAATTCATGTGAAAATGCATTGTGCAACATGTTGTGCTCTCACACTTCACACACGCACATCTCACTTTCCCCATGTATTTAACATTTGGAGACATGAAAGCTGCGGTCAGATTTATTCAGGAGGAGAGTTATTTATTTGATGTTTCAAACATACCTTGTTTTCTCTATTTCATTATTTTCTGTTTTTGAACAAATGAATAAAATGTACATGAAAAGTGTACATTTTTGTCCCATTTCTGCAAAGTGTCATCTCTTGGACCCCTGCAAATATGAAAATTCCACTTCCCCCCCCCCCCCCTCCATTTTACACAACTACCATGTTGATATCATTCCCAGGCTTTGACTGGCCATAAGAGCAAGTCGGCGATAGCGGACATGGCCCCCCACGTTGGCCCAAAACAGTTATAACCAGGATGTTTTCCTTCTTTTGTGGCCTCTAGAGAGGGTGTTACACCCTTTTTGCAGAAGGGGCCCCTTGAGTGCCAGTCAGATCCTGATCATTCCGGTAAGCAAATTAATTTTTCAAATTCACTGTAAGAACGCATGTTATTTTTATGATGTAAACAAACTTTGCCCCTACCTCAGAACCAACAGTACTGAAATTGAAAGCATTGAAAGTGTCCAAGTTGGCAACTTACAGCCTCGTAGGAAAAATGTAAGGACGAAAGAAGGTAGATCAGATAAAATCACATATACAGACGAAAAAGATACATCCTATGTGTTCTATCTTTGTGCTAGCAAGAATATTCACCAAATAAAATAGCATCTCTTCACTTCAGTATGGCCCTTGCTGATTTCCTCTATGTTGTTGATAAGTATAAGTACCGGTACATAGTGTGGTATATTAAAAAATAATAATAATAATAATAACAAACCAGCAAAGAGGACTTCTCCTCGTCGTGTGGGCTTTCTTGGTCTTGTACGTGGACCCTGCATGAGAGGACGTTCTTGTGGAAGAAGTAAATAGTTCTTAGCTTCATCTACAAGGTCACGGCAAGCTTCATCAGATCGCACTAACAGATCTGAACCTACAGTGCCAACAAGGAACTTGGGGCTGAGTAATGGCAGGCGTACATGTTGCAAAACCTGTTAATAAAAATAATATTATAAATTAAAATATATACACTTAAAAATGAGGGGGGAAAACAACAACATTGAGGTGAATAATATATTAGTTGTTAAAGAATTATTAAAAATAAATATAAGAATAACAAATATAAGAAGAGAAATTAGAGCATATTAAATTGAAAATCAATAAAATGCCAAGAATCACTAATTTATATAGTTAATTAGGACTTGGATAGTAATGAGCTTATACTGATATTGACGCCATGGTACTTATATAGAGAAATATTATAGAGAATTGGGCTAGTAGAGTGGACTTAAAATAAAAGGTTACCATTCAAACTTGATCAATTTTTGCGCACCACAAAATAGTATGTGAGTAAACAAGAGATCTTGCTTTTTATGTAAATAATTTTGAGATGTTTTACACGGAGTTCGGAAAATGAAGACGAAGATTGACAAAGAAGAGTGATAGGGTGATCAGCTTGAGCAGCTTTGCCAGCAAGTCAAACAATCCCCATGTTGCTCGTCCACTACCTGCTGCTTGACTCAACCTGTCTCTTCTTTTTCTTCCTCTTCCTCTTTTTTTTTTTTTTTTTTTTTTTTTTTTTTTAACTGTATAAAATAGACATACCTAGTTTTGATATTTTAATGATTTAAAGTTAAATGTTGTTAGGGTAAAAGTTATTTATTTGTTTACAAAATAAATTATTTTTTATAATAACATAAAAAAATTATAATAATATTATCAAAATATCCCCCATTGCATCATACGGTATTGAATTCATATGGCCATATTTGAAGTTAACAGACCTTAACAAGTTAGAGTCAGTCAAAGCATCATATTTAAAACGGGTACTATCAGTATCTAAATACACCCCAAGTAGATTTATCTATCTAATGACAAAATCAGATTTCTTTGTTAATGATATCAAACTTAAATTTAAACTGCCCGACACACCAGAGTATGAGAAATTTATCTTTCAAAGAGAGGAGAAAATAACCCTAATCAACCCAGAATTCTACCAAACCCCAGCCCTTACAAATGAAATTTGGAAAAAGTCAGGTTTCCCTCAAAGACACAAACACACCAGATATGCAGTACATGGATTTCATCATCTCATATGTAAAAATAAAAACTTCCACCAAGTTGATGAAAACTGTATCTGTGAACTGTGTGAAAAGCTGAAAATTCATGCTCTCAATACCATTTCAAAACCTGCCTCCAAAACCCAAGTTTAAAAGACTATATTAGTCAAGATGGTAACTAAAAATTCTATGCTAGTATTTTAATTTAATTATGTACTACACAAATTATCATTATTTATTATATATTTGTATGTAAGAAAAATGTACACATGTTTTTGTGTTTAATAAACAAATTTAAAAAAAATTTAAAAAATTATATAGGCCTATAATAAAATTAAAAAAAATAAAAAGTGGCAGAGATAGAGAGCGAACGAAAGACAGGTTGAGTTGGGCAGCACGCGGATTATTTGGCTTGCTATCGAAGCAGCTCAAGCTGATCACCTGGGCGCGATAGAAGTGACTTATTCTCTTCTTCGTCAATCTTTGTCTGCTTTTTCCAAACTTTGTGTCAAACATCTCAATATATTATTTACATAAAAAGCAAGATCTCTCGTTTACTCATAATATTTTGTGGCGCACAAAAATGGATCTAGTTTGAATGGTAACCTTTTATTTTAAGTCCACTGTACTGTACGTAAACAATAAAAAAAAAAAAAAAAAAAAAAGAGACCTGGGTTGAAAAAAATTATGATAAAATTTCAATATTTTACTTCACACAATGTAGATTGAGGTGATTGATGGATGTTCTTTACTTACCTGTGGTAAGTGCTGTCTCCTCTCCGAAACGTTATATTTAACCCAAGCCATAACAGCACTGAACACTTGCTCCTCTGTCCTGACATTGAGTTCATCACTGGAGATTATGTCAACAAGTTGAGACACTGGTAGCAGTAAGAATTCTTCACTCTCCATAACCTTCGCAAATACATGAAAATATTTAGTACACACAAAATCTAATGTTATTTAGACTATAGCTTTTACCTCTTGAAAATTATGTTGAGTGAATTTATCTGCAATTCTTAGTAGTTCCCTACAGGAGTGAGTATCAGCAAATGCACGAATACCAAGACAATTTGAAGGATCTAGCTGACGTTTGAGAAATTCACAACAAATATCTTGAATCTCTGCTAATTGAAGCAGACAAGCAGCAGGTAGCAAAGTTTGTACATTTCCTTCTTCTACTTGAATGTGTGCAGTATAGCAGAAGTCGATCAACAGCTCCATCGCACCTTCATCAATATCTCTAATAGCAATTTCTGTCTGTCGAGATTCAGCAAGTTCATTTGTAAACATAGCTCGGAAATATGGACTGCATGCTGACAAAATCACCCTAAAATATAAATTTAGAAAAATTAATTAAGTATATTGTGTGGTCCTGACATGACTCAGTTATTGGCAGATGTCTTAATGAAAATCTTTTAAATATATATATAGGCCTATATATATATACATATATATATATATATATATATATATATTATCTCCTGAACCAATAAAAACTGGATATGAAGCTTGAAAATTTGGGTACCTATTATATGGTTGGTCTCAATGATGGCATCAAAGTTGCCCTTAAGTCAATATTTTTCAAGGTATTATTACAGTTAACTTTTAAAATTTCATTAAACTGCCATTAATTGAGTGATCAGGACCAGAGACAATGCATGTTTAATAGTTTTTTTTTTTTTTTTTTTTTTTTTTTTTTTTAAAGAAGATATTTTATAATTTCCACAAATTCCTTATATCTCTAACCTGTGAGCAAAAATTTTACGATTGCCAACATTTAGAACAACATCACAGAGTTCTCTATGCCGTCTTAAAACATTTAGCTCTGTAAGAATACTACGTGGATGCTTCTCTGAGGTATGTGCTAATCTAGCTGGCGAGGGTGGACGTTCCCCAATCATCATATCCCCCATCCTGCGAGCCGCTTGTGACGACAGATGGAGGCGCAGGGGAGGGACCCAACCCCACACAGAGTCAATCTAGAAAAGTAAACAACATACATTTGGAAAACCTTTTTGTTTCAGTTTTCATATTTGAAAAGCATAATTTAAATAATGAACAAAAAGGACAGATTTTAGACATTGTTATATAATAAAACTAAATAATCACAAAAATAATTTTCTGAAATCTCAAAACTGTGTTGTGTAGTGTTTGGAAGCCATTGGTGAATTACATAGGGATTACTATGGTAAGGATAAAATACAATATTCACCTTTGTAAATTGATCTGACACTTTATGTCGTGTTTAGATGACACCTAGCAACTTAAAATACAATGTTGTAACACCAAATCATTAATATAAGCCAACAAAAACAGTAAACTTTTGCAAATTGATTGTTTATCCGCAAGAGACAAAAATCAGCTGCACGACGACATTTCTTTATTCGATGACGTCAATAAGTACTGCCAACCCGCAACCCGCTGCCAACCTGCCAACTTCACTTGACCTCGCAGCACGTCAATGTTGGTAGCACGAGAAACGTAATGCTGAAAAATATTCAAACGCTGCAAAATTCATTTCTTACTATAGTATACTGCGTACACAGTGACTTCTAATCTAAGGTCTGTATAATCTGTATAACACAATAGACAAATTTAAAGTGACTTTTATTTCTAGCAAGTTATAAGATATACAACTTAGCTTGTTTGTTTTTTTAATTACACTCAGATCTGAAAAGAAATGTGAATGCAGAGCCTTTAATTCCTTTATGAAATGAAAACTTTGGTTATATAATTAAAAAAATTATTGCCAAATTTAGCAATGTTACATATACGGTTGTTAACACCTCACTCCTGATACCAATGTACCCCCATCCTTCCATTTTAACCATACTGAACAGTGAACACCCTGCTCGAAAAACTTTCCAAGTTCTTGCCAGGAACTTACCAAGAACTTAGCAAGTTCATGTGTAAGATCTTACTAAGATCGTGCCACGATCTTGACAAGATCATGTCAAGATCGTGTCAAGTTCGTGTCAAGATCCTGTCACGATCTTGACAAGATCGCGTGTCAATTCTTGGCAAAATCGTGTCAAGATCTTGACAAGATCTTGGATAATTAATTAATTTTAATTAAAATTAGTAATTAAAATGTAGGAAAATTTATTCTGCAAATTCTGCAGTACACAATAAAGAGAATTCAATAAAAAAAAATCGGTCACCCATCCATCTACTGAACTCGCTCAACTTCGACTGATCACTGACTTCGGTGATCACTGATGAGGCTGCATGTTTAGAGTGCCATAGGTACCTTATTTGTGCCAACAGACTCCATTATTTGTCAATAAAGGATAGTTAAAAAAGAAAATTTCTCATCACTTTTGCAGAAAAAAGAAGTTTTTAAAAAAATAGCCCATTTTTACGTTAAAGCTCGGTTCAAGAAACCCGACAAGTCAATATTTTTTAAAGAACAGATTTAAAAATGTTAAACCCTTGGCTACAAAATGGTATATAAAAAGTTTATTTTATTTTGCACTTATAAGAGTCCCGTGCACTGCTGTCCCTGTATAGATAGGCAACTTTTCATACTCTCATTTAAATCAATGTAATTGTATTTATTAAATTACACGAACAGATAAGCTTCATTTTTGGTAACAATAATGCTTGTTAAAATATCTCTGCCTTCAGAATGGGATTTTTTTTTTTTTTTTTTTCTAGTTCCGGTTTTATTCAGTTTTTTTCACCTAAAAACTCGCATGATCAATTTAGAAAAAAATCCCATTCTGTTATTGGCACCCTAAATATTACGAGCAATCAAAAAATGTATTTGAAGTCTCACTTTGACAAATAATAAGAGCGTAATTTGGTAGATCAAAATAATATTTGTCTGTTTCTTGGAATCAGTATTTTATCATAATGTAATATGAACTACGGAATGCTATTTATTATTATTACTATTACTATTTTTAGTTCGTTTTATACAATGTTTGAACATATCTGCTCTTGCCATATTATTAAAATTTTGAAATTTTTATGCAAATAATAATTGATTAGCAAAACGCTTAATTTTTATTTCTTGAATTATAATTGCAATATGATTATTGCCCGATTATAATAAATAATAATAAATAATAAAATTGCCTATGATTATAAAATTTAATGCAAATATATATTTGCAAGTCTTTTTTTTTTTTTTTTTTTAAATAAAATGCCGCTTATAATGTAATATTATAGTAAAATAAATGCATCCAAATATTATAGAAATAAAAAATATATTTTAAGCCATTAAATTTATATTGAAATAATTACTAATATTTATTAATTAATTATTTTATAGTTTCTGAAAACGTTATAATATTGCAAATATTTTTATTTAGCCTGTAAAACAAAACATGAAATATAACAATAACAGAAAATGAAAAAAAAAAAAAAAAAAGTGGCAAGAATTATAAATTGCAAATAAATAAAGCACCTTATTAATTAATCTAATTAGCAAATGACGCAAACGAACTAACCCCCGTAAGCTGCGATCACGCTAACTAAATAGTTAAACCGTAGTTAAGTTGTTATTTTGATTGTTGCAACAATTAAAAAAAGATAACTAAGGTTTAACTAGAGGTTGCAGCTTACGGCCCTAAGTAATATTATATAAAATTCGTGTGGTCTATATTTCAATACTGAAGGCACACATAAGTAATTACTCCAACTTTATTTTTTCTTACATAAAATATAAAATATTATGAAGCTCACAAAATGAATCACTTGATATAAGAAGCGTATTTTCCAAACTTTGTCAAGGATGTCATTCAATACAATGCTCCTGGATATACCTTTATCGCTTGTAATCTGTATTACTAACCTTTGGTCATTTCCTTTAATTACTTCCAGTCACTTGAATCTCTGGTCACGTGATTAAAAACACGATGTTTTCTGTGAGTGCATCGGACTCTTAAAAATGCGCGCTTTAAAAAACAACTTGTATATTTATATATTTTTATTATATATATATATATAATATATATATACATACATATATATTGCAAAACTTCTTTCTCTCTCTCTCTCTCTCTCTCTCTCTCTCTCTCTCTCTCTCTCTCTATCTCTCTTCTTTTCAGAAAAAAAAATATTCCGTACAATTTTTTTAAATTCAATTTTGTTATATAAAATATATAGATTCTTTAACATTATACGCTTAATTATGTTGATAAAAATGTTGTTGTTTTTTTTGTTTGTTTTTTTGCAAATTTTGAGAAAACTACTCCACCGATTTCGGAGAAATTTAAATGAGAAATACTAGTCATACGTTTACGTGTTTAAAGCCACAGAATTTTCTTAAGATGTGTTTAAACCGATAGACTAGACTCCATTAATGATAGTAAATTGCAGTCTCTCAGAAAATGCAATAACAAAATTGTCATAGGATAGGACCTATCATATTATGTGTGTGTGTGTGTGTGCGTGTGTGTGTGTGTGTGTGTGTGTGTGTGTGTGTGTGTGTGTGTGTGTGTGTGTGTGTGTGCGTGTGCGTGTGAGTGTGTGTGTGTATTAAATTTAATATATGTAATATGCTGATCAGTGGCGGCCCAATAGAGGGGGATGAGAGGATATTTCCCCCGGGCGCAGGAGTAAAAAGGGCGCAGAGTTGAGAATAATGAGTGACCAAAAAATAATTATATCTACAATGAAACAGACTAAATAAAAAAAGCATATGAAATTGAATCTTAAACTCAATCTTTAAAATAGTAAAGCATAGCACTTAATATCTAATTATTTATTGCTAAGGGTTAAATACTAAAATGATACATACTCTCAATTTTATATATTTTTTTTAAGTTTTTTTTAATGAACCAAGAAACAATTTTTTATAATACTCCACAAATAATTATATAATTATTGGTTCAAATAAAATCTTCCATAAATTTAGCAAGTAAAAGATGCAAAACTTCAAGCTCTCTTCGTGCGCAAAATTTTACTTTATCAACTTGTAAACAAAACAAAACTACTATAGCTAGCTATATTTTGTTCTATAATATACAGATAAACTTTTATTAAATTTGATGTTAAAAACATTTTTTTTTATTATTATTATTTTTATTTTTTACGGAGAAAATAAATTATTGTAAATTGCATAAAATTAACAATTGTAGAGAATTTTTTTTTTCTAGCAAATTCGTTCTGGAAAAATCTGAAAACTCAATTTTCAGAACAAAACTTTTCAACCTGGAAAACAATTAATATTTTTTAAAACCACTTAAGGAAAAAAAATAATCCAAGTCGTTTTATTTAGAATGTTCTTATATAGGCCTATACATTTTAAAGAAAAAAAAAACAAGAAAAGCCAAAAAAGTATTGAGCTGCTGAAGTTTGGCGGATTTGCATACTTTACCTTAACTTAAAGGCATAGAAAACATTGAAACAACATGTTCTAAACACAAAATGGGATCTACAAAACTGATGATATTTTTTACAATAATGTTAATGTAGCCACACAAAAGAGCTTGAAAAATATGTAAAGTATGCAATTTGCGTGAATATTCCTGTTTATGACGTCATTAACAGGCAAAAATTAGTATGAAAATGTTGTGCGGGTTGCATAAATTGAAATTTTCTGATCACTGCTACGGGGCTACTGTTGGGTTTTGAGACCAACTAACGTTATTTATGTAAGTCCCATCAAGTGTTTTGTGATGTAAAGGCAAATTTTTTCATGTTTTCTATGCCTTTAACGGTGATAGCGAAAATTTTTCCTATACTCGATCTAGCAATGTTAATTTCAATGACTTTGCAGGGCTCTACTGTCTTTAAAAATTATCACATTTGGTAGCAGCGTACACAAAATTTTAAAGCAACATCTAGTTAACCCAAGTCCAGTGTTTGAAATTAATTTCGATGCAAAATTAATTTTTTATTAATTTTCTCCGAGAGCTCTATCAAAACTACAAACAAAGGAGCTGAGAGAGAGAAGCTGATTGATTAGCAAATTAGCAATGCAATTAGTATTTTTTTTTCTTGTATAACACACGTATAAAATATTAATGCTTTTACCGTTGTGTTCAAAGAGGGCCGGGGAGCCGGGATTCTATCCCGGTTGATTTTTTTTTTTTTTTTTTTTTTTTTTTTTTTAAGAATCCTTTTTAATTATATGGAACAAATAATTAAAATAATTTTGAGAATTCAGGCTTTTTTTCAATTGATAAATGGTGCAAAATTAAAATTCTAGAAGGTTTTTATAGCTAAACGCTTCGAAAAAAAAAAGCGGAAAAAAACTGCTCGCTGCGCTCGCTATATTACAAATGCAAATGCGTGTCTCATTTTGTGGCAACCTAAACTTATGCATTTAATTGTATTATGAATGTTAGATAAAAGAAATGAATAAAAATTTTGAACTTTGTTTATAATACAGTATAGAATATACTGTGTAATATTCAATGTTTATGTACAGTACATTTCTCGATATTTCATTATGACTTTCCAACAGCTGCCAATATGGTTTATTCATGGAACAATAATAAATTATTCTTTATAAACATGTGCCCTTATAATGTTGCCTGCCTAGATGTTTCCACAGTTCGTCTAGGCTGTCATATGGCGGATCAGGCTGTGTACTTAGGCCATGGCCGCAGCCCGTGTGTGCTTTTCCATTGATTGGAAATTCCTTACCTGTCGGTAAGAGAATGTCTTGAGTGGAACTGGGATTGGTGTAGCACGATAACACAATATGGGAAGCAAAATAAAAAAGTATCTGATTTGTTTTATTATATCGGGGGTTTATATTATTATTTTATGATTTTAATTTTACTTCATATTTCCTGGGTATAGGTTTGGATAGGTCTTTCAAATTTTGTAATTTTGAAAGGATCTAATTAATTGATATTCATTCAGTAAAATAACTCAAATATACCCAATATTACACGCACCACGATCAATTTTTTATTGCTTTTAGTTACGACTTTTTCCTTTAAATTATATATATATATATATATATATATATATATATATATATATATATATATATATATATATATATATATATATATATATATATATATATATATATATATATATATATATATATATATATATATATATATATATATATATATTAACGTGAAGATAACTTTTTTTTTTTTTTTAATGAGAATATTTTTATTCAGTATTTTCATTACTGATGAATAGAACATATACGTGAAAAGTGTTGCCAGAGGAGATATTTTTGCCACTCGTCGTAACTTTAAAATATATAACTAATTTACTTCCAGTGGTCAAGAAAAACAGAAGCAATAATCAAGCTTTATTTATTTATTATTATTATCTTTTTAATCTAATAGACCCTATAATTCTATGTTTATGAAAACTGTCAGCCAAAATTTAGTTTAGATTTTTTATCAATAAGGTACTTTTGCCAATTTGGCTTATATCCGACCAAATTTATCTATATTAATTATACACTGCACTATCCTACTTTTAATTCAAAACTTTTATAGTCGCTCCAACAAATCTCTTGTGATGCGTTGTCAATAAAGCAATTAATATTTCATGAAAATTTTGAAGAAAAGAGTTCTGAAACAGGCCTTTATTTTGGTAATAATGAAACATGTATTTTGGTATTAAAATTAGACGATTTGAAGACGTGTCTCCAATAAAAAAAATAATAATACCCCCCCCCCCCCCAAAAAAGGACCCCCCTCTAGCCTTCCGAGATTTTAGCATAAAAAATCCGGATTGTGTTTTACCAAAATTTACTGTTAATCTCATATCACGTACCACTGTGAAAATGGGCAGTGTAGATTTACTTTATATGGGGGTGTAGGCAGTAGCTCTAACAGCTACTGCGATCAATGGAAACGCTACTTCAACAGGCGGAGGCTACAAAACTGCTACTTTACACCGGCGCAGTTGATTTCAAGTCATTTTTTAGTTCATTTGCAGTTCAACACGCAGCTGGCTCGTTCCACAGGTAGGATTTGATTATTGAATATTTTTATAAAATTATAATTAAAAATTGCACCAACTGAATGAAAATATCAAAACTTATGAACTTACATTTGAATCGGTAATTAAGAAAAAATCCTTAATGGTTAGGCAAACATTTTAACGTTTCGGTAATGCGGGTTGCCTAATAGGTCACAACAAGGGGCACAGATAAAAAAACG
>OX439129.1:27530038-27590038 GCA_949318235.1 Ecdyonurus torrentis
AAAATCAAATTACCACACTTAAAATTTGTAAGATAAAAACGTACAAAAATGTTTGATGACTTGTATCTCAAACTTATTTTAAAACTTGCAAAATTTATGATGACATTTGAAAGTTAATATATAGTAACAGCTACCTCTATGATAAAAATTTCAGAACCCGTGACCATCAGATAAGAGAGAGAAAAATTATTGAAAATACCATAAGCTTCTATGGGACTAAAACTTAAAAAAAAACACAATTTAAAATATAGCATGGCGACCCCCCCCCCCCCTTTTTTTTTTTTTTTTTTCTTCTTTTTTCTTTTTTCTTTTTTTTACAACTTTTTAGTCAAATCCCCCGGAGTACCTGATTTCCAGCCTTAATCATTCAACTGCGTTTATATAATCGTACCACATACGACACACGTACATGAAAGTTTATTGCTGTTAGCTTAAAGTTTCCGTGTCTACTACGTATTATATTATATTATATATATGTATATATATATATATATATATATATATATATATATATATATATATATATATATATATATATATATATATATATATATATATATATATATATATATATATATATATATATATATATATATATATATATATATATATATATACTCACATTTGATATGTATCAATAAAAACACGGAAAGTAATTAATATGCGATTAATGTACAGGGTAAAAATCATATAGGATTAAAAGTCTAATCCTTTTATCTGTTAAGTGATACAATATATATACGCAATAAATATTTGACAATGACATATATATTTATGAATTTATTTTTGTTACAATCAGTGACATAAATGCATGCGATCACGTCAAACTACTCTGTATAAATTCATATGAATAAAATACATATAATTATAATGAATAATAATTATACACAGGGTGTTTATAAAAAATGGCCCGTTTTTAAACGCAAATTACAATATGAGTAATAATGAAAAATGAAACTTTTTTATATTAAATTAAAGCCTATTTTATGGCAATTTAAAAAATAACAATTTAAACTTTGTACGTCAATTACTCTTCTGTTTAAGACAAAAAATAATGAAAAATGAGAGAAATTAAAAAAAAAAAAACAATTTTTTTAGGCGCGAAGAGCTGCAATAATTCGCCTTTGTTAAAAATCTTGCTTTACTTCAAGTTAAAAAACAAAAAACATTAACTTAAGGCTTCTCCTCGTGAGCACCATTTGTAGCTCGGCACTGGTCCAGACGCACTTCCAGATTTATTCATACGTTCTCGGTTCTCCAGCATGTCCAGGTGTCATGGAGCGGATAGCTGCAGGCTGCAGTGATGCGCTGCTTGAGAAACTCTGATAGTTCGCACTGAAGTTTTGAACACGATATCTTTCACGTATCCCCACAGGAAGAAGTCGGGTGGTGTGAGATCAGGAGACCGTGAAGCCCATGCTGTCCGATTGGTTGACTTAATTGGTTGAGATACTGTCTATAACATCTCTTGCCCAGTTCGTTGGAGCACCATCTTGCTGGATCGTGATATCAAAATCCCTATTCTTCCTGAGCTTGTAGTAACTGAGGCACAGCGTAATTTTGTAACATGTCCAGATAGTTGTCCCACTTAACTGTAACCTCGTTTCCTGATCTCACACCACCCGACTTCTTCTGATCACTAATTTATTGTTATCAGATCGTCAGACAGTTTTTTTTTTTTTTTTTTTTTTTTTTTTTAATGTGAAAGAAAAGGTATAACATATATACATATAATGCTGATCGTGTATGAGACTCGCGTGGGAAACAGAAGACCCTTAAAATCCTCTCTTTAATATTGTTGACTGCATTTTTCTGATATTTTTCAAATGTATATTATGGGGTGCATGTTTTCATTCGGATTGGGTCGAAAATGCGCACTCCGCGATTCACCCATAGGGCGCTTCCACCCAGAGGGGGGTCAAGGGGGCGAAGCCCCTTGCGGGGGTTTAAGGGGGGCAGAGCCCCCTTACCGCCGGAGGTGAACTTTTTTTGCAACCTAGTTTTTTTGACTATTTTTTCAATTAAAATTTGGTAGTAAAATATTTAATAATAACATGTCTTTTAAAATGCATTTTATTATAACATTTTATTTTTATTGGTCAAAGAAAAAAAAATTGGGTTTAACAGACATTTAGGTAAATGGTACATCATACATAAATGTTGTAGTACTGAAATTTGATTAAAAATTTGTTAAGCAGTTTGGATGCCCCTGTATTTCTCTACTTGAGAGTGTATAGACTCAATTTATATCTTTGTTCTTGCACTTCCATTAAAAAAAAAATCATATTCTTTGCAATTAATTGTTCTCCTTGGGGTATTTATATATCTGTTATGTACAACTGCGTAAAATAGCACAGCTATATAACAGCTCAAGTTCCTAGGGTTTTTTAAGGTACTACTTTAGGGTAGGAGTGTATTTTTTTTTTAAATTAAGTTCAGGTTGCTGTACCCCAAAATTGAAATCCAAAAAATTCTATCTCAAAAACTTTTGTCACAACAGAGTGTCAAAGTATCGCAAAATACCCCACCCCCTATGCTAATGAATCTATATTAAAACCCCGATTTTGACCCAACTTGATATTTTAATCAGTTAAAAAAAATACTATAGCTTGTTTTTCATGTTGAATTTTATTTAAGATTTTTCAGATATTTTTAGAAATGAATTTGCCAAGAAAAAATTATCGCAAATTGCCCATGTTAATTTGAATATGCGATTTTCAATCATTTTTTTCTCCGTAAATGTCTCGTAAAAATCGTTTTAAAAGTCAAATTCATTAAAACTTGATCTATAGAACACACCATAGTATTTCATTTTATTTGTTTATATAGAATTACGTTGATCAAGAAAATTTTTGTACACGGTGAGCTTGAAGTTTTGTATGTTTTAAAGGCGGCGTAGTCCAATGACTTTTTACGCTAATTTGTGGATGATTTGATTTCAGCCGAAACTTTTTGGAGTATATATATATATATATATATATATATATATATATATATATATATATATATATATATATATATATATATATATATATATATATATATATATATATATATAGATATAGAATTGTTCCTATATTATTATGAACCTAAAAAATGTTATAAAATTGAGTTTTACCACAACATCGCTACCCTATAGGAGTACCCTTAATTAATTAATAATTAATTGACTCTACTAAAAATTATTTTGAGATTGTTATTAGCTCAAGCCTTATATGCCTAGAGTGTTCAACACTTTTAAAAAAGCGTCGATCCGATCACTGATCTGATAAAATGATCGTAATCTGATCGAAAAATGATAGATTGACTACAACACTGGAGTACAGTACGTTGGGCGCCCCCTTAGCCGTAGTATCTCACGCGAAGAAAAAAAGCTTCTCGATCGAAATTTGCAAATTAAACAACAGTTTGAGATTTTGTGTATGATTATATACGCCCCACTTGAAAATTAAATATATATAAAAGTAGAAAATAGAAAGGTATCCGGAGCACTGTATTTTCACGCGTCTTAAAAATAACATTTGGCTTAAATAATTAAAATAACTTCAGTAAAAATTAAGAAAAAAAACACAATACGATAACAAAACGATTATGATTTAGGGAGGGGCATGTTTTTCACACAAAATAATGAATAATGGTCTCTCTCTCCTCTCTCTCTCTCTCTTGATTTGTAAATGTTCCATAATTTTTTTGTTATATCTTTTAAGTTTTTAGTACAGAAAAAGGCTATATTATTTCTTATTATTATTATTTGGACATTTGGAGCGACAGCTTACTACGTTTTTTTTTTATATATATATATATTATCTAAAACGCCCTTTCGGGGCGTAGAGGGGCGTCAGATCGGGGGGGGGGGGGGGGCACTCCGCGATCGCGGAGTAGCTCTTATGGCCAATCCGACCCTCACTCATTGTTTTATTAAGAATTTGCTCTTTGACGCCATATATTTGGTCACTCAAATCTATAATTCTGAGTTGCGATTAAAAAGGTCTTTCTTAAATTTTATCATAGAATTAAGATTTAATACTTGAATATTGAGGGTTTTCGACTAAAACCCGGTCTCTCCTATTAATGGACCGCACTTATTGCAATGAAATGTTTTTAATTGTTGCAACAAGTAAATAAAAACGATTTTTCCATAAGAAATGCACTAAGAACATAATATTTTAAATTATATTTTAAAAGTTAATTGTTCATTGCAAGTGGTCCAATGACATGATATTTTATAAATAAAAATTATTATAAAGTTTGATATATTGGTATATTATGTTTGTTATTATTTCAATTTGCTTTTAATATATATGGTTATTAAAATATCACTTAATTGAATTACAATGCTTTTTTGTGCAACAAACAAATATATATAAATCATTTTCACATTTATGGGTGATTAGAAAAGAGGTAACTAAAAAAAAAGTGAGGGAAATATATTCACAAGTTTTAGCTATTATATGTTTCATTTTATATGCAACTAAAAAAGTTTTTCTAAATAATGTAAAATACAAAAATAACTTGACAAGATAATAAGATGTAAGCTGAAGAACTCCTCGACCCTCGCTGCGCAATATTTTTACGTATGACGTCTCTACTGTAAGAACGTGTTCACTAAATACTTATATATTAAAAACAAAGTCACACTCAACCTCAGGCGCTTTTTGACAGCTTTAAGTTTGGAAAAGTTCTGTAACACTTTAATCATTGCAGGGCTTAAAGTAAGTCGGAGCTAGCTGGAGCTCCGCTCCGGTAAGAAAATTGCAGCCGGAGCGCAGCCGGTAAAAGAAATATGTCAGATGCTACAACCAAAAAAGGGGGAAAAAATGAGAGAGAGAGAGAGAGAGAGAGAGAGAGAGAGAGAGAGAGAGAGAGAGAGAGAGAAACAGGCTCAAAATTCAATACTTTATATTTAATATACTACAGAATAAAAATATAATGTTAATTATTATTAAACAATTATTTTTATCTTTAAAAAAACGTTAGAGTCGGAAATGAGGAAGGTGAATTTTTTAACCCCCACTTTTAATGACATTTTTGAAAAGAGCGTTAAAAAATTTTGAGGCGGTATTTTTTCTTAAAACGATTGGAGCATATGGGAAGTATTTTTTATTAATTTTTGAAAATCGTCCTAAAAAGACTGACGTTATCAATCGGGCATTTATTTCGGAAAGTATTGACCGTAGAAGGTTCAGTAGCCAGTTTTTTGAAATCCTGAGAACGAGCTGATTTCATTAAAATGGTTTCTGAACCTCGAACGATTAGTATTTGCCAAGAAAAAAGTGGAATGATGACGTCAGAGTCTTTTTAGGTCGATTCTCAAAAATTAATTAAAAATACTTCGCATGCTCCAATCGTCCTAAGAAAAAATAACGCCTCAAAATTTTTTATAGCTCTTTCCAAAAATATCATAAACTCAAAAAAAAAAATCAATTCACCTTCCTCATTGCGAAGCTATATTAGTTTACGCGGGATATACACTCGAGCTTTCGGATCAATATAGAGATTTATTTTTGGAAAATGAGAAAGTTATATATTATATATTATCTGCGGTGGAGTGCCTATGAGAAAGCAAAAACCAGAAAATGGCCTCTAAAACTTTGCATAATTTTGCATATAATAGAGCTTGTCGTTAAAGCGTGCAAGAAAAGCTAAAAAAGGGTACAATTTTTAACTTAACGCTTATGGAACCAAAACTTTTTTTTTTTTTTTTTTCCAATTTTTGAGAAAACTGCTTTACCAATTCCGGAGATATTTTGACGAGGAACACTGGACACACTTTCACGTGTTTTAAAATATAGATAATTTTTAAGAATTTTTAAAACCGATGAAATCCATTATACAAGACTGAATTGCTGAATGTAGTATTTTTTTATATTATTAGTTTTAGTTTTCTTTGCACTATATACAGCTTTTATGTAACTATGTACTTAAGAATCAGAAACTGCAAATTTTGTTTTGAAACTGCCGAAATGAAATGTCATCGAATTTAGTATATTAATAATTTATAAATGCAACTATTAAAGAAGCGTAACCTCAGGAAAATATTAGTTCCAAAATTGCATTTTCTTTATTCAGCTGATGAACGATGAGCAAGTGGTCCCTGGCGTTCCTGCACAAAATATTTTTAAAGACTTGAATGTGACTAAAAGTCATGGAAGCAGTAATGCTGTTCGTAAACCCTTTTCTTTGCTCCTAAAATGACGATCAGCTATGGTTAATCAAATGGAATGCGAATTTTTTGGTGCAAGAGAACAGGGTTTACGAACAGCATTAGAGATTTTCTGCCCAGTGATATTTAGCAAGTCTAAAAATGCAATATAAATATATATTATATATATATTATGTAAAGCCCAGTGTCTTCGCACAGAAGGTAAGACAGTAATTTATTTCACCAAGAAAATTTCTTATCATATATATATATATATATATATATATATATATATATATATATATATATATTATATATATATGATAAGAAATTTTCTTGGTGAAATAAATTACTGTCTTACCTTCTGTGCGAAGACACTGGGCTTTACATAATATATATATATATATATATATATATATATATATATATATATATATATATATATATATATATATATATATATATATATATATATATATAATATTTATATATATTATATTTATATATATATATATATATATATATAATATAAAATATTAGTATGCAAATTTCTGGATACCAAATTTTTCAATCCACGAGGAAATATCAGCTTCGAACAGTTAACTTTTTAGCTATGTTTTGAACTGTAGTCAACTGATTTTAGAAAGAAGCCTTAACTGGCATTTTAGCTGATCAGAGCTTCCTTAACTGCTGTAAGTTTACATATGCCTGCATCAGTTATTAAAGCTGTTGTCAACTGCAGCTGAACCAAGCTGACCTTAACTGTGCAGAACTTTTTTCCAACTAGATCAGAGTGTAACTGATGTTAGCTGTTGCTAAATTAACTGATATCAACTGTTCATTAGCTTATCTCAGCATTAACTGTAAAATAACTTATGTTACTTTACTTGTTTCCAAGTGACATTAGCTTTATTGATACTATAGCTGTTCAGCAACTGATGTTAACTGATCGTAACTCTCTTTAAAATAAAAAAGGTTAAGAGGAACTGATGAAACTGATCTTATAGCTGTTGGTGATCAAAACTGATCTTAGCTGACATTACCTTTACTGATACTAGCTGGCCAGAAAGTAATGTTAAGTTATGTTAACTGATCGTGACAAAAAAATAATAATAATAATAATAAAAAGTTTGAGGTTGGACAGCTCAGGTCAGTTTTTGAGATCAGTTGACATCAGCTACCATATATGCATTATAACATATGACAGCTCAGGTCAGTTGAGGTCAGCTATATGCTATATGATAAGCTATCGTCAGCTACACCTGCATTGACAATCTTGAGATAGGTCGATCAGCTCAGGGTCAGTTGAGATCACCTACGGTTATCTGACTCAATTACTTACAAAGTTTGTGAAATATAAATATTTCATTTGCCAGATTATTTCTCAGTACTCAGATAGCTCAGTTAGTAAGTTAGGCAGGTTTAGATCGGTAGGTCCCAGGTTCAAATCCAGGCAGGGCACACAGTAGAAGATAGGAATGAAAAGCGCTTTTACATTTTTTTTTTTTTTTTTTTTTTTTTTTGCGTCACACAGCTTACATTAGTTGGATATAGTTCTCTCAGCTAGTAATAGTAATCAAAGTTAGGATTAGTTGTGATAAGCTGAGATCAGCTATTGTGCAATGTGCATTTACATAGGCGACAGCTATAGTGCTATAGGGTCAGTTGAAATCACCTATGGTCAGCTATCGAAAATGCTTTTTCTTATGAAGTTCAAACAAGTTCCCAACAGTTGTGATCACCTTTAAAAACTTAGCTGATCTGATCTGAAAAGTGGCCAAACACTGGCTCAAAACAGTTGAGAACAGGTCACGTAAGATCAGTTAGTATCAGTCATATCAGTTATTTTTGATCAGTTAGGATCAGCTTAATTAAGAGTTAACTGATATTTCCTCGTGGGCAATATCTTTACGGTTATATTTATAATTTATATAACATAAAATATAATTATTTATGATATATAATATATCATATGGTTATATAATATAATCGGGCACGGTTACTGTACTGCCTTTCTTTGTGCGGAAAAAAAACTTAATTTCTGTGCTTTAAATATATTTTTATTGCTATAATTTTAACAGGGCTTTTTACAGCATACGCAAACATGATGAAAAAAAATTAAATTACAACATAGAGAATTGTTTTATTTTTTAATGCTTTGCTAAAATTGGCAGTAAATAAATTATATTTTTTTTTCACTCAAAACTAGAACTATAAGCAGATTAATTTTGATAGCGAACTTTACTAATTTAGTATAATATGTAGTTGACATCTCCTCAATCAGTTAATAAGCATTAATGTGTTAAAAATTACAAATATAACAAAATAAACAATAAAGACAAAATCCATGCAGCAACCTAAACATGGTTAGCACTTAAAAAGTAATAGCATTGACTATTGGGATATTTGCAACTACCACAGGATTATACCAATATATCCTATTAAGGATACGAAAAACGGAATAATCCAATATATAATGATGAAGTCCACGGTGCTGTTTATATTTATATATAATAAATTTAAAATAATTTTCCTATACTTGTTGTAAAAAATTTAATTAACTTTTTTTTTTTATTATTGGTTTACAGATTTCATTAGCAGAATGGGAAACAAGGACGAAGATTCAGATGATGAATGGTCTTTACTGACAGCCTCTCTTTATGGGGTACTAAGTTTTGCTGTTGTCCTTGCTGCAGCACTCCTACTTCTACTCTTTGCATGTAGAAAACGTTATACACTCAACTGGTTTGAAAAAAATCTGTTGGAAGCTGAAGATGCACGTGAACATTCACACAGGTATGAGAAAGTAATATTTTAAATACGTACAATATTAAAAAAAAAAAAAAAAAAAAAATCTAGTACTTCCTATATTTTAATCAATCTATGTTTTCTTTAAAAAAAATTGTGTATTTTATTTTAGAAAATTTTATTGTCCTATATCACACACGGTGTACAACATTTTCAAAGTGCAATAACTTAGATTTGATGTATATATAGATTTTAAAATTTTAATGAACTTTGCAAGGAATAAAACTTATATTTTGAATTGAAAAAAAATCACACCGTGTGCAAACGAACGCAAAATATGTGCACCGCACAATTTTTATAGCTCGCAGCCATTGCAGTTTAAAAATAAATATAATATTTTATCCGTTGTCATATTGTAGACCACCGCCTGTACATTAAATTAGTATTTTATTAGAAGCATGCAGTGATTTTAAAATAAAATAATATAATACTATATTCTCTCTGTAAAGAGCATAATGTTATTTTTAGAGAAGGGGGAAAATGTTCAACTTTTTGCCTAACTTCCAGGATACTCCCCAGCGTACAAATAATTAGCTCATTGTATTATTTATTGTTATATCTGCAGATATTATGGTTTTGCTTTTAATTTATTAAATTAAGAATGAAAACTAATGTAATTTTTTCAAAAATGTTTGACATTTTGCTTGCCATCCAGGATACTCCACGGTATATTGACTAATAGGAACAACTGTTTTGAGGCCGACTATAAGCGATTTCGGTCACATCCACTTCCGTTTCTACAGTTTTCTACTTGCTACGCATGCGCAGTACTTTGAAACGAAAGTGTATTTAAGCGAAATCGCTTATAGTCAGTCTCAAAACAGTTACTCCTTTATTATACATTAACATTAACTTCAAAATTTCCTGGGGTTCATATGACCTTTTTTTTTTTTTTTTTTGTATAGACAAATGTCAAATTCTTTAGAAAAAACATGGATTTCATTCATCTTCAATTTTCTAATTTAATTCAATTTTAAAGAAACGTTCATCATCTTCTAAACCTCTGAAATTTGAAAGTTGTACGTTTTTCCTTCTCATTCTTATGCATATATAAATTTTTATATATATATATATATATATATATATATATATATATATATATATATATATATATATATATATATATATATATATATATATAAGTTGGTATTATTTTGTATCTTTCCGCAAAGTTATTTTATTTTCAGCCTGAAAATGGTGCTGTTTATACATAACAACGCGTAACGTGTTTATTAATAATTGTTAACTTTTTTCTAACCTATATCTCCCTAGCCATAAATGCAAGAATTTTTAATATTAAGAATAAGTCAAGCTTCCATTTCATTACACGTGTGATTAACTCATAATGTTCCGTCATGTTTGCAAATAATTCTAAAATAGTACATATATTTCATAAATATTCATCTTGATTTATATTTCATTATGTAAGTTGTTGTTTTGTTTTCTCCTTTTTTTTTTTTTTTTTTTTTTTATGAAAGTCATCTTAGTTTTATGCCAATAAATTTCCTCCTAAATATAATTAATTTAGTGGTATTAACTATAATATCGGATGTTTAAATAAAAATATTAAAGTGCGAGTGCATTTATATTAATGATTAACTTTATAATTTAGGCCTATGTATATATATATATATATATATATATATATATATATATATATTATATATATATATATATATATATATATATATATATATACATATATATATATATATATATATATATATGTATGTATATTTATTTTTGTTCTCTTTCATTCTTCAGCAGCCAAGAGGTATTGATGGGTAACGAGAGTACTTCAGTAAATCAGGCTGAAGATGATAAATTCTGGGTCCCACCAACGTTACTGCCACGTTCAACTAGTACCGTCATCCCTGCACACGAGGGATCTGCAGCGCATGCTGTTGACCTTATTACATCTCCAAACAACATGTCCCAAGGTATTTAGTAATTATAAACAATTTCACAAATTCTCTAATAAACTTAGTATATGATTTAATATCTTGCCTTTCCTAAATTATAAATAAATATTTTTAAATTTATGCAAAAATCTACCCTCTATCCAATGTTATTTCAGCAAACTGCATCGCAGCATATAATTATTTTCTTATTTGTAAATACAGATGATGGCACAGATACAGCGAGTAGTACAGGGCCTCAAACTCCTAAGACTCCGCTGTCCACGGGAGTTGGATGTGATACACTGCCAGGATACAGACCCAGGCTCTCATCGATGCAAACCCGTCTCGATCATACCAAAATTGATACAACGTTGTATCAAATGGTATTTATTATTTTTTAAATCCGTATATATGTGTGTGTGTTTATATTATATGTTATCATCTAAACTGGAATTCGTTCAAAAGCCATGAATAAATGTGATCCAATCACTTTTATATGTCATCACTCGGTTTTAAGCCAAAAATAAATCAACTTCATTTTTTCTATGATCAAATTAGTTATATGACCAAAATTGAAGGTACCCGATTTAAGATTTTGTTTTTGCGGTCACATAAATACTTTGAGCAAAACCTAATATGTGCAAAGGAAACTTTACAAAAACAGATGTTAATTTTCTTTTGATATATTTAATAATATCCCTCCCCATACTTTTTTCTATATGATTCATTCACGACTTTGCACTCTGTTTTTTTTTTGTTTTTTTTTTGTTTTTTTTTTACTGGGTGCAATAACTTATAGTGATAAAATTAATTACTCCAATATGCTTTTGAAAAATATATCTAATAATGTAAGTCGTGAATTTGGACAATTTTATAACATTAGAGTTATTATATAAAATAACGAGTTTCTGTAAGGCATTCATTCTGCAAGAAAGACACAGAACTCTGAGGTAGAAAATAATATTTTGGTTGAACTTGGTGTGTTATTTCATTTTTTTTTTTTTTTAATTTTTTTATTATAACTATATATATTATAAAATATTATTATTAAACGTCAGAAAATAAATATTAAAGTTGAAGTTGCACACGCTTATATGTGTGATAATAAACATCATTATTTTAAATTTTAATTTGATTACTTGTGGGTGTTATACTAGGATATTATAGGATATAATATTAAAATAAATATTAATTTTAGTTTTCTATAATTTTCTTTTTGAACACAATAACTCGTTTTGCTGAAACTTCTGAGACAACTATACACTAAAAACAATCGATATGTGCATGGTCAAAATCTGCTTTTGTCCGAATTTGGGTTTGGTTGTCTGAGTTGTATTATATATAGCGAGGGTGTATGCGCATGACCATGATATAACTAATTAATTATATCATGGCATGACTTCATATTTAATGCGCTTGGACGCCATACTGGAGTAATCAATAGCATTGCTCAGAATAGAAAAATTTCATTTTAGGCTATTTTCTTTGAAAAATCGGTAACTTTTTTGTTATTATTATTTTTCTCACATACTTAATTGAGATACTAATTCAATCTAATTATAACAGTATCATTGCTCCTCAAAAATATTATTACTTTATATTTTTAAACTGGCAAAAAGGGGCATGAATTCCTATACCGGTCTATATGTTAAATGAGTGATCCAACATATAGCGTCGACTCTAACATGAATGCATAATAATAAGTTTTTAGGCTTTTTTTTAACATTTAGTTCAAAAAATATATAAAAATGTACATATATATTGTTTATAACGCCACCAATAAAAGTTCATAATATCTCAATTTTTTAAAAAACCTATATTCGGATACATTTCAGTCCAGTGAAAGTGATGACACAGTGGAAGGACCCGGACCTGCACTCGGATCTGTGCACCTCGCTCTTCTCTATGATCCTCCAGCAGGCATTCTCAATGTGCGACTTATTGAGGTAAATAATATAATTAATATATATATATATATATATATATATATATATATATATATATATAGATTATAGATATAGGTATTTATAATACAGGGTGTTTTTTTAAAAGCGCGCATTTTAAAACGCAAAATAAAATATGAAGAAATAAAATAAAATTAAGTTTTTATGTATCATTTTGTAGCCAAGGGTTAGACATTTTTAAAACTGTTCTTAGAAATAAAATTGAGTGACCGGTTTTCTTGCACCGAGCGTCAACGTAAAAATGTGCAATTTTTTTTTTTCCAGACGTCTTTTTTTCTGCAAAAATGACCAGAAATTTGCTTTTTTAACTATCCTTGATTGACACTTAGTGGAGTCTATTGGCATAAATAAGATACCTATAGCACTCTAAACATGTTCTGTGATAAAAATGAAAGGATATAGCCACATTGGTATCAGTGTTAAAGTGAAAACTTTTGCGTTAAACCTTGCTAAATTTAATTTAAAAAGTTCTCCTAAACCAAAGTTTTTTTTTTTTTTTTTGTTTTTTTTTACCAATTTTGTATGAATTTTAAATTTCATAACATTGTTTGTAACTTTAATTTTCTGTCAATTCTTACAAACTGTTTGGGTTGATAATTAAAATCTTAGGTATTTCAATTTAAAGAATGGAAATTTTTAATTTGCGTAATCTTTCTTTAAAAGTTGGTCCATATGCAAATCCACACATTTCATTTGTTTTTTGCTGAATTCATTAATCCTTTGCATCTTGAATTTATTGAAGCCTTCATATTGATTTTTTTAAATAATTAAACCAAACAATACTTAGATATTCGAAAGAAAACTGTGAGTGCAAAGCCATTATAGAGAAATTAAAATTTTTGTTAAATTATTAAGAAAAATTCTCGAAATAGAGAAAATGTTGGCAAATTTAGCAATGCTTAACGCAGATGTTTTCACCTTAACCCTGATACAATGTGGCCATATCCTTTCATTTTCATCACAAAACATGTTTAGAGTGCTATAGGTATCTTATTTATGCTAACAGAGTCCATTAATTGTCAATAAAGGATAGTTGAAAAAGCAAATTTCTGATCATTTTTGCAGAAAAAATGACGCCTGGAAAAAAAATTGCACATTTTCACGTTGACGCTCGGTGAAAGAAAACCGGTCACTCAATTTTATTTCTAAGAACAGTTTTAAAAATGTCTAACCCTTGGCTACAAAATGGTATATAAAAAGTTAATTTTATTTTATTTCTTCATATTTTATTTTGCGTTTTAAAATGCGCGCTTTTAAAAAAACACCCTGTATATATTCGCCTTATAGTCCATGTAAACCATGTGTATCTATATATATATAAAAATCTATATTTAAAAATCTTATCTTATTTTATATTGTTTGGAACTTTTTGTTACCACTGCTGTGTGTTTTGTGGTGTGACGATATACATCAGGGTGTCCATAAAAGACTTTGAGAATCTTAAAATTAAATGAAAATACCAAGGTTGTACAAAAATGTAACTTTTTACTATATATTAAAACTAAAAAAAAAAAAAAAAAAAAAAAACATTTTCTTATAAATTTAAACAAAATGAAATTCGGTTTATTAGTTTCATCGTTTTATGTGAAGAAACAAGAAATGCATAAAATGAGAATAAAATGAATGAATTTTTCCATTAGGAAAATAATAATAATAAATATAAATAAATAAATAAGATTAAGACTTTGGAATATTGACTCATGGATGCTACCTCAACTTTAAAGCCTCTCAACGTGGGAACCATTGGTAGCACGGCAAACATTCAGATCGCGCCAAACGTTGCGGAGAGACAGCGGAGTGGACTGAATGGTGAAAGCGCTGCTTTTTTAGCTCTTGGACGTCACGCACTGGTGTCTTGAAGACTCTGTCTTCGACGTACCCCCAGAGAAAAAAGTCCGAGGTTTTCAGGTCGGGAAACAGAGTCTTCAAGACAGCAAGTGCGTGACGCCCATGAAGCCATGAACTCATCGCCATTTAGTCCATCGCTCCGCGACTCTCCAACAACGTGTGGCGCGCGAGCCATGGCAGTATGGTTATGCCGTGCTATGCTATCAATATAGTTCCCAAGCTGAGAGGCCTATTATATAGTTGTGGTAGCATACAGTCAACAGTCCTTCTTCTTTGAGTCATTTTCTTTCTTGATTCTCCTCTCTCTCTCTCTCTCTCTCTCTCTCTCTCTCTTATTGAAAAATTCTCATTTTTTGCATTTTATTTTTATCTATAAAAAAAATGGACTGATTTTACTTTTATAGTGTTTATAATAATAAAATAATACAAATTTTAAGCCTTAATTTCATGAGTGACAATAAGTTACATTTGTGTACACTCGCGTTATTTTTATATTTGATTTCTCAAAGTCTTTATCACATATCCTGTTTATTATATATTTTAATTATAATTAAATTATTATGAAATACTTTCCAACTTTTATGAATGAACTATATGATTTCAGGCCCAAGAACTGCGAGCTAGAGAATTTAGCGGCACTGCAGATCCCTATGCTAAGATTCGACTTCTTCCAGACCGTAATAACGTGTGGCAAACCAGAATCCATAAAAAAACTTTAAATCCAGGTTAATTTATTTACAAAACAGAATACATATAATGCTTCTATTTTTTATTAAAAATGTGTGTGTGCATGTACTAATACACATATTATATAATAATACATGTCACGCCTTGTTAATAAACTTTTCCTTTTGTTGAAGTGTTTGACGAAGACTTCGTGTTTGAGGTAAATGTGCAAGTTTTAACACGCCGTACTTTGGAAGTTTTGTTATATGATTTTGATGCCTACTCACGCCACCATTGTATCGGCGGTGTGCAGCTACCTCTTGCGCCACTTCAGCTTACACATAAAATTACTCTATGGAAAGTTCTTACCCCTTATTGTCCTCAAGATGCTAAGGTGAGCTTTTCTTTTCTTTTTATATATTATAAAATATAATGTACTAAGTTATAAATTGAAATCTTTGCATGTATAAAAAACTGCACAAATTTTGTTCAAAGAGCAGAGTACTCTAAAAAAAAAAAAAAAAAAAAAAAAAAAAGGAAGAAAAAAAATTATAAGCGCGGCGCATAATGTTATTAGTCTTGTGGTGTTTATCAGGATTTTTTTTTTCGTGCGATGTAGCGCAAAATAATGTATAAAGCATAATAATATACTTCATATTAAGGGGGTAGCTAGGTGACCGAGACCGACTGATATATCTCGCAAACTAGGACGGTTCCGAATAATAATAATAATAACACAAAGTAAAGAAGAAATATGTTACTTAAAAATTTAGTTATGTCAAACACGTGAAAACACAATCTAATATTTAAGTTATTACGTTATTACACTTTAAAGATAACATGATGTAAATGTGGAAATTTAAATTTGAGCGGGGAATTTTAGTAAAATTATAAACTTTTTGCAATTAAAAATATAATTAAAAAAAAATTTGGTATAAAAAACTTTTTTTTTTAAATTTACTTGATTTTATTTGAAAATAATATAGTGTTTGTTTTATTGGAATTAAATGTACAAAAAAATATTGGGAAAATATAGTTCTTCTTTTAGCGATTTCCGGTCCAAGTCGGTCCCCCACCGCCTTAATAAAATACGTAGTATGTGTGTGTACCTGCGTGTGTATATATATATTATATATATATTATATATATATATATATACACACACACACACACACATACATTCACATATATTTATTTATATATATATATATATATATATATATATATACATATACATATATATATATACTGTATATATATATATATATATATATATATATATATATATATATATATATATATATATATATATATATATATATATATATATATATAAAAGAAACCGCATCAGTATTATATGATATTATTTTAGTGTTTGTATAATCCAGAAGACATTTTTTACTTATGGATTCGCTTTTTATCCTGCAATCCCCGACTTTTTAAATGATAAATAAATAAATATGTTTATTTAGTTTTCACTAATTGAATCAATATTGCATTTTTTAGCACATTTAGTATTTCTGTTTTAAGATTAATTTTGTTAAATATTTTATTTTTTAATATATATATATATAGAATATAGAATATTCTTAAATAAATTTCAACTTATTTCATTGTCATAAATTTTAACCAAGTTTTTGTGCGGCTCTCAGAAAACCAAAATAGGTCTCTTATTTGTCAAAAACGTTAATTTCTTTACTTTTGCAGACCCCCTATACCTACTCTAGAATGCTCAAAATAACTTTTTATTTAAAAACGCGTAAATTTAAGGCGATTTTTGGTACACCTTTTATATTTTTATCTCAACATTATGCAAATTATATTTTAACTATTTTGAGAGCCATTTTAATGAATTTGTTTATATTCTAAAAATTACTATTTTATTTATTTATAAAAATAAATAAATAAATTTCGACTTTGTTCATTGTCATAAATTTTAACCAAGTTTTTGTGCGGCTCTCAGAAAACCAAAATATGTCTCTTATTTGTCAAAAACGTTAATTTCTTTATTTTTGCAGACCCCCTATACCTACTCTAGAATGCTCAAAATAACTTTAAAAAACGCGTAAATTTAAGGGCGATTTTTGGTACACCTTTTATATTTTTATCTCAATTTGTTCTGTTTTTTTATTATCATGATTTTTTTTTAATAAAAATATGAATACACACCTAAGTCCCACTAAGACAATGAAATCTTATCGGTGGGTGCTTAATCAACATAACATAAAAAATGTTAAGCATAAACAATATTACAATAGTAATTAAACAAAATCAGCACATTTCCTCTTTTTTTTAATTTATAAATATTATTATTATAAATATATAGCTATATAAAAAATATACATATAAAATATATATATATATATATATATATATATATATATATATATATATATATATATATATATATATATAATATATATATATATATATATATATATATATATATATATATATATAAAATATATATAATATATTATTGAATTATTTGATGTCTACTATGTTTTGTATGCTGGGACTGAGGAGGTTAAGCATACTTTTTTTTAGTATATTTCATAAGTTAACTGTAAAATAAGTAAATGTTACAGGTGGAGCTTGGTGATCTAATGGTGTCTCTCTCTTACTTGCCGTCTGCAGAGCGTCTCACGGTTGTTTTGCTGAAAGCAAGAAACTTGAGAATTGTAGACGATGCTAGATCAACATCAGGTAACTTATTTAGAACTTGTAAATAAATTTTTAAAAAATTAATAAATCAAAATATAATTTTCACAGATCCTTATGTACGCGTAATAATGAGCAACAATGGCGGACGACGAAATCGTAAAAAAAGAACAACTGTCCAACGAGGAACAGTGAATCCAGTTTTCAACGAGGCCATTACATTTGATGTATCACGAGAAGTATTATCACGTTCAACTTTAGAATTTACTGTATTTAGTGACGAGGAAGCCCTAGGTATGACACGATTGGGTCCATCCAGTTCAGGTGACGAATTATCATTCTTTCGAGAAATGCTTGCAAGTAGAACCGCAACAGCTCGCTGGCTTCCTCTGGGAGAACCAGATTGAATATAACATGATTAAAATTATGTTAGATCAATAATTTTGTGACACTCATAAGAATAAACTACAAGGAAAAGGTATTATGACCACATTAAAAAAATTAAATAAATATACAGTACATAAAAATAAAATAATAAAGGTTCTATTATAAAAATTAATATTTAAATGATATATAATTGGAGTACGAGGTATTAAAAGACCCAGCTACATGACACCAAATTTTATAGAATGTTATCAAATACAGAGTTACATTTGTTTTGCTACAACCATATTTTTATGCTAGTATATTGTTAGAAAGTATGTTAACAAAGTTTGTTTCCATGTAAATTTGTGTGTGTGTGTGTGTGTGTGTGTGTGTGTGTGTGTGTGTGTAATTCTTGGTTCAGAGTTGATTAAGGCCTTTAATCCTGACTGGGCCTTTTGTTCAAGTTTTTTATTTTTTTATTTTTTTTTTCTTGTTTTTTTCTTCTTAATTGTTATAAGTAATTATCAAACAATTGTTTTTAATAAATTTTTTGTATAGTTCACTATTTTCTACATTAAATTTTATAAAATTTAACCATAAACAAAATGCATGACATTTGAAATTTTTAGACAACAATTTGATATGACAAAAAGACTAAATTTGAATGGTTGAAATGTACCTCATTGTCCTCATTTCACCCATTTCTCAACTTCTACGGTATATTATTAAAAATCCGTTTTTCACAACAAATAAGTAATGTAAAACCCTTGTTGCCTAAACCTGAGTTAAACAAAATAATAATATAATTGATACACACACGCACAAACACTCAAGGAAACAATTTGACTATTTGATAATTGATTAATAAAACGATAACACATGGGTTTTAAAAATTAGGGAATAGAAAACTGATCTGTTAATTTACAGGGAGGTCTTTGCATGAGAAAAAAATATTCTAACCCATATTCCAAAATCATATGCGTATAGCGTTACAAGTTGCAAAGAGAAATGTATTAGGGAGCTCATTTTTATGACCATGCTAGAATATTTTCTCTCACACACAGCACAGGCAAGGGTGTCCTTGTCATATAACAGTTCAGTTCAATCACCAATATTTCAATTTTTCTAATCTATATTTAAAGGATTTTGTGGCAAATCTTTTTATAACTCCATCAATCTTATATCTCATCATATCATATATTAATATATTAATTTATATACATATTATATAAATAGAAAAACAAAATTATTATGTGTTAGTATTAGATGCATATAATAATCTCTTATGAAAACAGGATGATTATATTTCAGTATGAATATAATATATTTCTGGAGCTTTAACATAATCTTTTTTTTTTTTCCCATCACTATTCTTTTCCTATTTTAATTTAATTATTATTATTATTATGAAATACTACTTTATAATTTTACACAAAATTGCTGGTTTTTATTTATAAATGAAGTGTCACATTATAAATGTTAAATATCATCATGTCAATATTATAGCAAAGGTATATAATGTAAAATGTATTATGGATAAAAACAAAACAAAATTCTTGTTACATGCACATTGCACATACCCATATTTATTTGTATACATATACATAGATATTAATTACAATATATAATAAAGGAAGCACACAATATTTTTCTTACCCCAAAAAATATTGGGTAAAAAAATGTATATGTTTGTTGTTAAAATTTTAAATAAAGTTTAATGTAATGATATAATTATATATATACGTAAATAAATCGCTTTTAAAAAAAAAATCAGCAATAGTTAATTTTTGAACAAAATACATGGATGTTTTATACTCTAGAAAGAGAAGTTTATGGATTTAAGTTTAAAATAATTTATGCCAAGAAAAAGATGCAAAAATTCTTAATTATATACTACTGTATACTACTCACATTATGGCGGCTATGCAATTTTATATATATATATATATATATATATATATATATATATATATATATATATATATATATATATATAATATATTGACAAAGTCATATAGTAATCTCGTATCTCAGATTTTGATGTTTTCAAGTTAATATAGTATGTAGCACTCTAGCTCAGAAAAAAATTACAAAAACTTAACTTTTATTTTATCCTAAAGTCACGTATGTCATGTCACACATTATTTCAGCTCAGTTTCAAAATTTTCCAGCTGATGGTGTCTTTGTAATTAACTAATTAGTAACAAAAATTACCTTTTTTGTGTAATTTCGAAAACAATGATTTTAAAAGTGCATTTTCTCTGAATGCACTTGAGATAAAAATTTCAAATTCAAACCACCGATAGAAAATATTGATTATCATGCCATGCATTAAATAAAAAATTGTTGTTAAATTATTTGTGCAAGGAAATATATATTTATTTAAAAAGTATATGTGCTCCGGGTTGCAATTTACAGGCTGTATGTGCTGCGGGCTGCATTTATTAGGCGTTCCTAAGAAATTTACGTCATAATTTGTGGATATTTTATGGTTATTTCAATTATTGTATGAAATCAGTTTACCAATACAAATTAATGGCTCTAAAATGATTTTCAGCTTCTATACCCTTGTAGTTGTAAAGTTACATTTTTTGCTTTTTTTTGCAAAGGGGTAAATTGCATTTTTTTTTTTTTTTTAATGCATAGCATAAATAATCAATATTTTCTTTATTGGTTGTTTGAATTTCGAATTTTTGTCTCATGTACTTTCAGCGGAAATAATGCCCTTTTAAAATCATTGTTTTTAAAATTACACAAATTTTTTTTTTTTTTTTTGTTACTTATTAGTTAATTACATAGACACCATCAGCTGGAAAAGTTTGAAACTAATCTGAAATAATGTGTGAGTCTGAGATACGAGATCTATATGATTTTATCGATATATATATATATATATATATATATATATATATATATATATATATATATACACACATATATATATATAAAATATGTATGTTAAGGAAAATAAACCATCGCGGTTAGGTATGATAAATTGAAAGAAAAGGATAGGAGAAAACCAGCAAGGGCCTTACCATAGTGAAGAGAGTCCCATAGTTCAGTGAAAATCTTGCTAGCACAGATATAAAATAACTAACACATTGGAAATATTTCGGCAATCGACTCCAAGAGAGATATGGAGCGTGTTATGCCTTCATCATATATATATTATATATAATATAATATATAAATATAAAATCGGGCAGCCATGGTAATATACATTATATTGTTGTTGCTTCTAAAGGGCGTACTTGGCATTTGGCTAAATTTGATGCTGCGCGTGCAACCGCCATACGCTTAACATGGAAAACCAACTGCATTTAAGAATGCCCTTATGGTACTGGATAAAAATGCAAGTACGCCGTTTGTAAGACGATCTTAAAATACAAGTTTGCCCTTAGAACGCAACAAGGGTGACATACATATAGATAATATTAATTATTTTGTTTTTATGAGTTATGAGTTATTATGTATTCCGATTCGCTTCAAAAATGATTTAGCCCAATTTGCAGAAAGTTTAATACTACCACCATTTTCTGCCAACAATTGAGGTTCGTGTTCAGTAAGAACTTGCTTTGCAGTAGTAATAGCAAGAAATGAAGTAACCCTCTCTCCATTGCTGACCAGATCTCGGATACACTGTGTAACAATATCGTCATATTTACCAAGACGCATAGGTCTTCCACGTGGAGCAAATCCTAGAGATTTGATAGGCTTGCCACGATTTGAACCTGAAGAACCACTACAAAGCTGCATTTTAGCCAGGTATTTTTCCTTTAAACCTCTGACAGTACTTTCAGGCAACTTTTTCCCTAGAATACTTTCGAAATGATTAATAGCTTGTATATTACCATGCTCTGCAGCATAGCTTCCTATTTCCGCTCTAATTTCTGGACTGTAAGTAACATAGTTACTTCTCTCTTTAACCTTTTTTGTACTTTTTTTTTTATTTATAGATTTTGCAGTTTTTTTTGGTTCTGTAGTAGTTTTGATTGTTGAAGAACTTGGCAACAGAATTTCCAATTGTTTGCTTATTTGATTATTACTACTACTATCACTGGCAACAATATTTGGCCCCACTTGTATCACACTTATCATCTGGCCACCATTATGATTAATCATGTCAGCAGAATTAAAGGTGGTGGTATTGTTTACATCCTGATCATGTTGTGTAACTTCAGTAGTATTAGAAGAACCATAATTTATTGTGGAAGGTTGAAGAAAACTAAGAGTATTGCTCGCATCATGCTGATGTGATAGTTGAGCTTCAAATGTTGGAATTGATGTCAGATGATCTAAGTGTACTGCCATATTGTCACTGCTTTGGGTTTGAGTAATTAAAATAGGATGTTGTGATATTATCATTTGAGTATTATTACAATGGGCATTCACATTTAAATTTGTATTTGCAGTTGCTGCAATGAGTTGATTTGTATCAGATGTATTTGGCAACTGCATATTTGAAGTTTGTAACTGATTATAACTATGAGTATAGGTTGAGTGAGTCTGAAATGGTGTTTGACTAAAAACTATTTGTGAATTATGAGTTAATACTTGAGGTATTGACTGTTGGTATGCAGTCACTGTAGTTTGGTCTAGAGTACCAGAATTTTGATGAAATATAGGAGAAATTAGAGGCTGGTATGACTGATTATATACAATAGTTTGAGTTTGAGGACTAGTGTTTAGGGTATTAAATGAAGCTTGCACTACTTCCATGCTTTCTGCTTGCAAAGTTTCAGATTCTGTGGAATCAGTGAGCATTGTTTCTGTTTCTGAGGGACTTGTCAAACTTTCTTGATTTTCATGGCTAGGCTCTTTCTTTTCTTGGTAATACCTTTTACACTTTCTGACATTTATTTCCTTGAGATTTATATTCAGTTTGTTATTAAAGTAGTCAATAGCAGCTGTTATACCAAAATTTAAAGCATATTCTCCTATTTCCAGCTTCATATTTTCATCAAATATGTCTTTATTGTTATTTAAATTGCTATGTTTGTTAGTATTTGTTACAGGAATATGTTTTGTTACATATTTTTTCCTAAATTTTCGAAGGAGACTTGGGCTAACATCATACCCTAATGAACTAAAATGTTGAGCAGTTTCTTCCATACTATGATTGAAATAATATTCACCAATTTGTTCCTGAATATCAGCTGAAAATGATTTATAATGTTTTGCAAAGTTTCTCACAGTACTTTCACTTATATGAACATTAAGTTTCTCAGAAAAGTATTTCACTGCAGCAAGGCTGCCATGTTGCAATGCATAATTTGCAATATCATCTTGCTGTTCTGGTGAATAACGTTTGTACTGACCTCTTCGGCTGCGTTCTTTCCGAGTAGCTGTGAGATATGCTTGAACAGCAGCAACTGTATTAGCTCTCACCTCCTGTACTTCTGTTATCTCACTTTCCTTTGGTACAATAGGTGCAATATCTAGAATTTCTCGATGCACTATATCTTCAATCTCATTGAAGCTACTGGGGTCATCTTCATATTCAGAAATGAGATTCTCAGCTGCAAATAAATGGACAAGTAACTTAACAAAATGTAACATAAGGCAGAATATAATATATTAGGCATATCGATGTTAGGACACTTCATAACCAAACAAACAAAATATAGAAAAAGCAGATAGATTGGGAATTTTGGCAAAAAAAAAAAAAAAAAAAAAACTAACTTAGGCATAACCCAGGTCTACTATTGACTAGTTCATTTGATTTTGACGTGGTTTAGTGATCACTTTATTTCATCAGGTGTCAATAATCAGCCTCTTTTCCCCCAAACTTTCAACTTTATAATATAATACAAGCCTATTTATCGTTTATTATTATTATTATTTTACAAAAAAAAATCAATTAAATTAAAAAGTTGGAAACTATCTAGCTGTGATTTACTATACACTTATTTTTAACTTTTTTGTAGAAAGGTAATGTTTATATTAAATTATCAAACGAGTAAATTATTCCTAAAGAAATATCACCTACCTATACGCTGTGCCTTTGCAGCTCTTGCCAACTTAACTCTCCCTTGTCTTAAAGCCCTTGTGACAATGCGGCTCTTGATATTTGGTCTGCGTTTGTTGAGCTAAAAAAAAAGAAGGAATAATAATTGTGTAAAAAAAAATATAACAAAATTATTTTGAACGTTTTTACAATCAAAATTAATTAGCATTTAAAATTTGAAAGAAAAAAAACTTACCATTGCAGTGTTTCTTTGCAATCGCTTTGACCTTCTCCTCCCAACATTTTCTTTGTTTTCCTCTTCAGAAACAAGAATTGAAGGTCTCCCATACATTATTTTAAAGGGTGATTCTAAATTGTTTTTGCCTGGTGTGTTGCGGAAGCTAAATAAAAACTTTGGCATCTCTTGTTCCCAAGTATTTGGATACTGGGTTACAAGGGATTTCAATAGTTCAAATATCCAGGGGCATAACGGAATATCTGTTTGAACATCTGTGATACTCCCTATGCTGCATTCCTAAAATTAAACAGTAATAGTTCAACATTAAAAGTTATATTCAGTAAATATGTATAGTCTTTTTAATATCTGAGAGAATATAGTTTATTCAGCAGTTACAAAAATACAATACAAAAATTAAATTATTTGACAGTATTATGACAATTATTCGGGAAAAGTTTCAGAATACATAGAATGTTTACCTTGATCATTGAATTACTTGTAATGTTATTAAAATGAGTAAGGAAGTTAGTTTTTAAATTTTTTATCATATTTGCTTTAAATCCAACAGCTGAAACATGGGCAAATCCGAGTTGAATGAAGGTGCTCACTAAAAAGTTAGCAGCTTGGGTTCCAAGATCTGGCTTCTTTACAACTTTTGCTTCTACCCAGCAGCATGAAGGATCAGCTATGGTGAGCACAAAACGATCTTCAGAGTATGGTCCACTAAGCCGAAGTTCAACCTGTATTAGATAACTGTGTTATTTCCAGTTAAAATATCAAGCATTATATCCCTTATATTCAAAGCAAAGTATTTGCATTCATTCTTTGTGTACTAATAGCTATAGTACTATCATCTTAATTGAATATTTGGAGATCTTTTTTTTTTTTTAAAGACAAGACCTAAAAATATTGACTAAGATAAAAGATAACTTATTAATTTGTGTTACAGTCCAATACAAAAAAAAAATACACTAACCTGTTTCCAAGTTCCAATGTTCTCTTTACTTAAAATTTTACGATATTTTGCTGTTTGACTTCTGGTAGGTTGAATAACTTTTTTTTTAATGCGGAGTTTTTGCTAAAAAAAAAATTTAATTAAATATATTAAGAAAAAAAATTGATTGATAATTAAAAGATTTGGTAAAAAATCATGTCAATATATTAAGAAAAAATGTGGAGTAGTGATAGTAACGAGCTTAGACTGACAGGAATGCTGTGGTTGAGATAACATAGTTTCTTACCCAAGCCGATTTTTTTAAGCATACTAACCACCCATACATACTGCTCATTTATAAAAGCGAGCTTTTTAACAAAAAAATGAGCCCTTTAGAGCCTTTGGTTCTAGATTTTAAAAAGAAAAGCAAATTGTTAACACCATTGATAAATCAATTTCATAAAAAATTATAAAAATTATGAAGCTTTTGCATCAGACCTTTTCATTACAGCGCGTCGGATATGAAAACCTCGGATTAGACATAGGAGTGTTTTTGAAATTTGAATCGTCATAATTTAAAAACAAAGTCACAAAAAATTGAAATTATTTTTGTCGTGCGACTTCGCTATACCTGACAATACATTTTATTAATTTCATATTTTTATTTCAAATAGTTCGCTCACAATAGTCACAATTCATCAATTAGTAAACTAAAACACCCTGTTTTCGCACTCTGTTGAAAAAAGTGAAATTAAAATTATTATTGTCATGCAACAGTAAGTAATAATAATTTCAAATAAATAAACATAGTCAAGAAATGTTGCTTATTCTTAAGCATCATCCTTACTGTTGAAATATTTTTGCAAGCAACCCCTTTGCCAAAATTTGCAAAAAAAAAAAAAAAAAAAAACGGATCTCGCGTTCTATGAATGCTTTGAAGCTCAAATTTATTTTAGGGAAGCAATTTTTAATCCCTTAAATGTTTTGCTAATAATGTAAATATCTTATTTCCATGATATTAAATGAATTTTTAAACATTTGCTGGTTGCGGTCATCAGGAATTTTATGTACTGCTTTTTGCGTAAATACAGGGGTTATAAGTTAATTAATTCATAAATTTTAGTTAATTCCAAAATAATTTTGTATATTGCAAAGAAATCTTTCAAGAATACAAAGTTGCACCCCTAAAGTAAATTTGAGCTTCAATTAAAACATTAAAAGAACGCGAGATCCATTCTTGCAAATTTTTGCAAAGGGGTTGCTTGCAAAAATATTTCAACTGTACATTAAGAATAAGCAACATTTCTTGACGACTGTATGATATTAATTTGAAATTTTTATTACTTACTGTTGCATGACAATAATAATTTTAATTTTACTTTTTTCAACAGAGTGCGAAAACAGGGTGTTTTAGTTTACTAATTGATGAATTGTGAACGAACTATTTGAAATAAAAATATGAAATTAATAAAATGTACTGTCAGATATATAAACCGCATGACAAAAATAATTTCAATTTTTTGTGACTTTTTGTTTTTGAATTATGATGATTCAAACTTCAAAAACACTCCAATGTCTAATCCGAGGTTTTCATATCCGACTGACGATATACATATGCCTGGGTTGGAAATTATTTTCTCTATTCAACGATGTAAAATAGATAAATAAATACATGGATAAATTACTGTTTCTTACTATCCTTAAATTATATAATTATAGTTATTAAGAAAATGAAAATAATTTGCATAGTACTATTATTTAAAGGATGTCTGGCGTCATAAAAAAATGTCTAATTTTCATTGTAAACTAAAACAAGCTAATTTTAAATAATAACTCAAAAAGTTTCATTCAAAATTTTTGATCATTAACCCATTAATTAGATAGTTAAGTAATATAGATTTTCAGACATCGGCAACATGGGAACAAATATTTTGAAAGAAATGATAAAAAGTAGGAGAAATTTATTTTAGAAATAGGGGAATTCTCCCTCTTTCAGACATATACTGATTGCACACTAAAGTAACGAGTTACCTCAGTCAGTCTCAGGTAAAACTCTGCATTATTTTTTATTACTGAGTAGGTACTTGCATTGCAACAAGTATATTTTAGCCCCTCCAAATCATGGTAGGTGTGCGAAATAAAAAATAACAATGCGAGTACTAGCGGTACTTGCATTGTTATTTTTTTCAACCCTTTCTCAGTGGTCATTTCTCAGGTGACGGCGGAATCTCAGGCCAATCAGATAAAGTCACCAAATCTAGCATAGAATATAGGGAGCGCTGTTGCCGTTGTGCACTTTCTTCGTGAAGTAGGCTCTACTTCACGAGAATTTTGTTAATAATTAGAAAGATATCTAATTAATGGTATTTTTTCGAATTTTTTTAGTGGTGTAAGTCTAACTAAGTCACAGTAATCAATTAATAGTCAAAAATTACATTTTTACGCCAGACATCCTTTAAGTGCAGAAAAACTTGACTTTTCTTTTATTAGAAAAATAAAGTCATTTTAATGTGTAAAATTAAGTAAATTATGCAAGAGGAATTGCTTTATTTATTTATTAAAAAAAAAAATGTCGGAATAATTTTTTGAGAAATTTTCTTTTGTGAATATAAAATCTTCATAAAAATACAATTTTATTCAAACATTTAAAAAATATATATAATTGAAAAGGTGAGGTACAGTACATTACATAACAACTTAAAGCCACAGACCACATGAAACAACATAATTATGAGCTTTTTAGTGAATAAACATGAAATGGGATCTTCAAAACTAATGACAATTTTTACCAGAATGTTAATGTAGCCCCACGAGAGAGAGCGTGAAAAAACTGAAAGTATGCAATTTGCGTAAAAATGTATGTTCATGACGTCAGAACCATGCAAAAATTAGTATGAAAATGTTGTGCGGATTGTATAAATCGAATTTTCTGATCATGGCACTGCTACGGGGATAATGTTGGGTTTTGAGACAAACTAAAGTTATATATTATGTAAATCCCATCAAGTGTTTTGTGATATAAATGCTTATGTTTTTCTCTGGTCTATTCCTTTAAAAAAGTAATTTAATTAAACAAACAATAACAACTGACTGAAAAAACAAGTACCTTTTTGGCTAAAGTCTTGACTGCAGCTAGGGGCAAATCAGCATCAATGCAGTCTCCACAAAATTTTACAAATTTCGTAATGTCCATGTACATGCCACACCAGAAATAATTTTTTTTCAGCTGAGAGTACATTTTTTGAACTCCAACATGGACACCTACAAATAGATATATATTGTGAGTTTTTTTTTTTTTTTTTTTTTGTAAAGAGCATGTAAATATTAAAGGCGTAGAACACCTTGAACAAAAAAGTTGTTTAATATCCTAACAAACCTGAAAATCAACGTTGATTTGAACGGAGTCATTGATTTCTAATTTATTTTCTATTCACAAAATGACACTGGCGGTCACTGACCCAGTTTACGTGTGCGTAAAACAAGCAAGCTGTGACGTCAGTGACCGCCAGTGTCATTTTGTGACTAGAAAATAAATTAGAAATCAATGATTCCGGCCAAATCAATGTGATTTTCAGGTTTATTACAATATTACACAACTTTTTTATTCAAGATGTTCAACCCCCTTAAAGAAAAACATGGACTTTTGTGATACTTGAGTAATAAAAATAAAACTATAGAAGACACATACACAAACACAGATAAATTAGGAAAATTTAGGGAATTGGAGAGTGAACTTTTGAGCAGATAAATTGTGAGAGAGGAGATAATTTCTGACCCAGAGAGCAGCAGGCTCACACTTATGGTGATTTGATACAAGTGAAGTAGTGGTTGCACATCACAACTCTAACCATTGACACACATTACAGCTTTCTCGCACCTTAATGGCAATCCACCAATGAGGCGGATATAGTTTGAGCCACACAAATAAAAAAAAATTGACTCAGACTGTATAAGGGCAGATTGGGCACCAAGATATCAAGATCTGGAAGAGCTGTGGCCAAAAAGAGCCATCGTCATAGCAACTGACTAACCAAGCCTCTCGTTCCCCCCCCCCCCCCACCTCCCCAGCCCATGGTCCCCCCAGCAGGTATAGGTGTGCTTCTGACTAAATAAATAAAATTATATAATAAAAAATAGGCATATATTTTTATGTGAATGTCCTTAATTTTGGACAGGTTTACAAATTCTTTCCTCTCTAATTAGGCAAACCTATGAGTTTAGGTCACTCTTTTATTCCCCAATTTTTCTCAAGGTATGAGCTTTTTCTGAGCATCATATTTTGTTTGAAAAATAGTATACTTACCAGATTCTTCTTTCACATGCAAGCTTTTCATTAATTTATTTCGTGTTATTTTATCTGATACCACTTGTTTTGGGATTTTGTGACCATAAAATAGCTGCCCATCAATTACCTGTAGGGGGAAAATGTGAGCAAACAGAATTATTTTCCTACTAATTATTATATATATATATATATATATATATATATATATATATATATATACATATAAAATATACAGTATATATCGTCGTGGTTCCGCTATATTGTCCGATGTCCACTTGGTTCAAAGTTTACTAATGTCCGATGTCCATATTTGACCACTTTTCAGGAGACACAAAAAACTAATTATCTCCTTTAATATTTGCAGTATTAATAAGGCATTTAATGCAGTTATTACTAATTACTATCATAAATATTGCCAAACAAGGCATAAAAATTTTATAGCGCGATAATTGACGCAACTCACCAAAAATATGCGTAAAAATAAGTATTACAAGCTCCAAAGTTGACTTAAGTAAATTAAAAAAAAAAAAAAAAAAAAAAAAAAGATGATCGCAGTATAAAAGATCTAATATTACAAATTCAAAATTCCCTTAATTTCGTTTTTAAGTTCACTTAACTTAGTTATAATTTTAAAAAATGGTCATACAAATTAATACATCAGAAAATATATTGGAGTAGTTTAAAAAAATAATCATAAACAAAATTAGGTCACAGTTAATAACTAGAGCAACTTTTGCTCTATTTTTGAACCATATAGGTTTGTTCAGAAACTTGAAATTAATTTGTTTCTATGCAACTGCAGACAGTAAAAATGTCAAATTAAAATTTAGAGTCAAAGAATTCATAATTCATGTTATGTTGACTTGCAACTTGCAATTAAAGAAAAATATAAATTTAATTCAAGCACTGCATGTATTTACTCAGGTTGTGCAATCTATGGATAAGTTATATTTCGGGATTATGAATTTCATACGAAATTTTTATTTTCTATGTGAGATTTTTTTTTTTTTCAAAATAAGTGCAAAAACAGCTATATAGGGGTAGTATAACACTATACTCTATTGCGAACTGTTTGCGATAAAATTTACAAATATTTAAATATATTTTAATAATTAAAAATATGATTTTTTTTAATATATAGAAACTATTACAAAAAAACTTTTTTCTTATCTTCTATTGCGATACAATAATTTTTCTTTGTATATAAAAGTATACTTTTGCATATAATAATTTTTTTAATCAATTCTTAAACGAACAAATGCTAATTAAAAATGTAAATGCGTTTATATATCATGTGTAAATGTTTATTTTAAATGTCAAAAAAAAAACTCTAAATTTATATCTGCGTAATTTTAAGTTGAAGTATAGCATCGATTGTAGAAATTTACTATAAAATTATTTACAGTAGCTTTTATTAATTATTTTACTGAAAATTAACCGTAATAAGCCGGTAAATATAGCTATCAATTTTAAAATTAATTTTCTTAAAGAAATATCGTTATGTTTTCATTAAAATACAAGTTTTGACAAGCAAATGATATCTGCGTGTTCGTAAAAAGAGGCGTACCGCGGATCAGCTGACGTATTTTCTCGCAATATACAGTATTTCGAGTTTTTAATGTATAAAATTTCAATTTTTAAAGCTAGCTATAAGAAATTTGAAATATATATGTAAAACAAAACTCTGGATTGAAAAATACAATACAAATTTTTTGGTTCAAAATGGACATCAGACATTAGTACTTTTAAAAAAAAATGGGCATCGGACATTAGTAAACTTTGAACCAAGTGGACATCGGACAATATAGCGGAACCACGACGATATATATATATATATATATATATATATAAGAACTCATATTAAATTTTCAATTAAAATTTATAATACAGTATGCATTATTTTAAGTAATTCCAGAAGTAAAAAGTACACAATCACTTACAGAATAGTGACGGGAACGCTTCGAAATCATATTTCTACGACTGTCATCAACACCCTCTGGGAATGATTTATTCTTTAGGTAATTCAATATAAGGTCATAATAACCATTATCCTGCTCGCCATTAGGTAGTGCTAGCTGAAGATATAATTTAATATACCAATAAGACATTATCATTTAGTAAAGACAACATTACTAGTTCTTTAAGAAAAAAAAAATTAAAAAAGAATATAATTTACCGGTACTGTCTGAGTTGTTTGATTTTGTGTTTCATGGGATGGTTCTGCTTGGAGAACTGAGGTGTCAAGTGACTGTTGCAGGCAAGGAGCATTGACACTTTGCACAAGCATATCATCAGGAGTCATCATTGATACTGTGTAAATGCAATCATTCTTGAATGGGGAGATTTCACCTTGTTCACCTAAAAATAATAACAATGAACAATAAAATAAAAATAAGTGGTTGTACCAATTTTGGCTAGGCACCAATGTCATATAATTATTTATTTATTTATTTCTAATTATTTTTTAATAAATAAGTTAAACTAAAAAATAAAGTAAAAAATATTTTGTTGAACTACGTACATAGGATATGCCAAAGACAAATTACATTTAGCAATCAAAATTCTAGCCCTATAATATTAATTGGCTTAATTGATAAAGCCACATAATTCCTCTTTACTAAAGGCCACCCTATTTCACAAGGCTTATTAAAAGTCACCTCTCTTTATTTGTTTTATTTCTGTACAGTACCTGGGAAAGAGGGTAAGCATATGAGTCTAGTTTCCTCCATAAGTAATATCAATTGTAAAAATGTGAACAGCAAAAGAAGTATATATTAAAATAATTACTATACCAATATATTACCAGTTTTAATTAGAAGAGAAATCGTAATATTATCACCCACTTTGCGGCACACGGATTTCATCACAAAATTTGTAACCCTAAGGAATATCATATTTGTACTAATAATTGTATCTGCTCCTTGTGTGGGATGTCGTGTGATCACTGATCAGTATCATCTCCTCACATGTACTAGGAGACATTTAAGCATGGCCTACTATGCCAAGGGCACCGATCACCATGTATAATGCTGTTATTTGATTTTGATATTATTATATATGTAATGTTTATGAGTTGAATGTTTAGATGTATGTTGTACACGCATTGTTTAATAAATAAAATAAAAAAATTAGAAGATATTGGGAAATCATGCGTTATTACTGCCAGAAAAATTATAAAATAACTTTTACTACATATCCAATCAAGTTGTATTTTTTATAATAAAACTATAATAATTATTAAATATTTAGAAATTTTATATATTTTCCTAATTAAAAAAATAATTTCACAGCTGTAGAGTTTTATCCATGCAGTGCTAATTATTCTTTATTGCAACCCAAAACCCCCGCAACACACCTGCTGTTGTAAGACAGCCATCTAAGCTGACTACGATTAATCCAGGATTGCTCGCCATGTCCATTTTTGCTGCTTCTAAAAAAACATAAACCAAACATAAATATAGTATCTTACAATACACACATACTTTAAGTCACTTATAAAATACAATCATGTCACAACTCTACCTGCATACAGTACAGACTGTCCACTACAAATGAAGTAACAAACAGCATTCAGTTGTTATAATCGAATACTACTATTGTACTATACACATTTTATAATACTACTACAATAAAGAAAAGGATAGAATTACCAGCAAGGGCTTTACCACAGTAGAAGTTTTATGGAGAGGTCGGAGTCTCGGGTGGCACAGTGTTTTGTTAAAAGTACAAGACACTGCATGCTCAGTGATGTGCTCAAGTAAATTTTATTAATAATGCCAATAATATATGACGAAAACTCTCAGTTATGGAATGAACTTTTTTATAACAAAACACTGTGCCATGCAAGACTTTGGACTCTCCATAGAACTTCTACTGTGGTAAGGCCCTATTGCTGGTAATTCTCTCCTTTTCCTTATTATTGATCCTAACCGGGAAGGTTTTTTTCCTTAAATTGACTTTTCCATGGCAGAGTGGATGGAAGGAGAGATAGAGGCAGGCCTAAAACATCATGGTCTCAAGTGGTTGGAAAATGTTTGAAAAATAAGAATATACCTTGTATGAGATGCAAAAGAAAGTGTATGAAACAAGATATATGATCTAATGGAAGCAAAAGAGAAATATGTCAGGATAGAAAGTTGTGGAGGTCTATCACTGGGTCGGGCTAAAAATAAAAACCATCTACCTATGTTGTTGGCTTACCCCGAAAGAGACTATAGCGTCATGATATGTATTTGTATGATTATAATATAATGCTACTGTACTATATAATTTAAATACATTATTATAATAATTTAAATACAAACAAAATTTAAATTTGTTACCATTGAAAATTTGGCGTGAACAGTTGAATGTTAAAAAAATGTAATCTTGGTCCATCTTATTGTTAGTACAGTATAATAATATTATTATATACATTATTACACATACAAATAAAGTTCCTAGGTATAAAGTCCCTATATACCAAGTATTCCTACCAAATTAATTCTGTATTGTTGAAAATCTCACTCAAATAACATGCATTTAAATGGCAATTGTGACCTCTCAACAGCAGCACATGTTGCTATTATGTACAGTAGGATTTTTTTAAAATGGGACAAAAGGATTTTGCCGAATAAGCCGCGCGAATGAAATCGCTATAAAATAATTGTCACAACAACAGTTAGGTGTGTCTACTGCTGTATTTCTCCGCCTTCCTGTATGATTGGTATAAAAATTATTATACTATGTGAGCACCAAAATTTGCTTGCCTACTTGACCAGCCGTCTGGTGCACGCTAGCGCACACCTTTGTTCTCTCTCTCTCTCTCTCTATCTCTATCTCTATCTCTCTCTGCTGTCATTGCATGATATTTTTCTCGAGACAGGATAAGAGAGAGAAAGAAAAAAAAAACAATTACTAAAATTTGACAACCATAAAATATATAATCAATTTCAACATAAATAAACAGTAATAATAAAATGAGAGAGAGAGAGAGAGAGAGAGAGAGAGAGAGAGAGAGAGAGAGAGAGAGAGAGAGAGAGAGAGAGAGAGAGAGAGAGAGAGAGAGAGAGAGAGAGAAATGAAGGTGATAGTTTGCTGTCTAGTTTGGTTTTGCATGATACTCACACAGGAAGTGAGACAGTAGCAGAGAGAGAGAGAGAGAGAGAGAGAGAGAGAGAGAGATGCACCAGTCGGCTGGTCAAGCAAGCAAGCATAAATATTTTGGTGCTCACACATACGAGTGATGTAAGAAGGCGGATAAATGCAGCAGTAGACACACCTAACTGTTGTTGTGACAATTATTTTCTAGCGATTTCATTCGTGCGGCATATTCGGCAAAATCCTTTTGTCCCATTTTAAAAAAATCCTACTGTACATGCTATGTATCCTGAATAAATTCAAACAGGATTATTTTCTGCGGTTATAGAGCTTTCACATTATGTATATGATCGTGTAAGTAACAATACCGTACATATGCATATGACATATTATGATCGACTGATCTTTTCATTGTTGCAACACGTCTATGTAAAAATATGTATTACTACTGTATGTACTGTACTTCACAATTACAAAGAACTGGAATGGATTGCCAATGAACTTGGTAAACAGGGATACTTGTAAGCAGGGACCGGATCTCCAGTTTGTTCAGTTTTTGAAATATGCATGTTAGGTCACATCTGAGTTCAGATGTCCACCAATCATGAAGTTTTATGGCCAAAAATGCAAAAAAGTTTGGACTGAAAAAAACTGATTTTGAAATTAGTAAACTGAGTCAGTTATTTTAAGTTTTTGTCAGTTTTGGAAACTGAAAATAAGCTTTTACCGTACAAAAACTTAAAATAACGTGCTAAAAAAAAAAAAAAAAAAAAAAAAGTTTATACTTTGAAATAGTTATTTTTTATGCATAATCTCAAAACTATCTGAATTCAACTGAGCACGAATAAAAAATGAAAAAATGTTAAAAAGAAGTTCAAAAATACAAAAACAGCTCTCCTTCATACTGGCTAGTTTATAAGTGTATCAGATAATAATTTAACCAAATATATTTTTATTATTATTATTTTTTTTTCATAAAAAAAAAAAAAAAAAAAAAAATTATCGATAAATTTTTGTTTCTAAGTTAAAAATTATCGGAACTGAATTTCACTGTTTTTGTATAATTGAACTGAAAGTGAACCGATTTTGCTGTTTTTGCAAACTGATTATGCAAAAAAACTGGACTGAATTCAGTACTGAAAATGCACATTTTCCAAACTGAAAATCCGGTCCCTACTTGTAAGTCATTTCGTGGAAATATTAAAATTTGGGTCCCAGGTGCTGGGATCTGAGACACGTCCGAAATATTAATAAAAAATTGTGAGGAAACAGTGAGCCACCGCAACTGCGTCTGAATTTGTTCACTTAAATCTAAATCTAATGATACACTCGACTGTACACTCCCCCCAGATAAATCTGACCGCAGCGTTCATGTCTCCAAATGTTAAATATATGAGGAGACTTTAACGCGACCGGTCAGATTTATTTGGGGGGAGTGTACATACATACCACAGCATGCAGTATGTATGTACATATACATACATAATGTGCATATACATACATACATGTATAACTCCCCGCATGTACCGACATGAATTGAATAACCTGCAATTTTAGTAATGCTTTTCAGTCTATAGTTGTGCAGGTTTTTCATTTCCTTGCGGTACATATGTATTTGCATATGTACATAATTACTATACATATGTAATCTTCTGATCAATAAATTTATTTATTTATTACATATACATACATAAACCATTGTATGTATACATATATCATATGTGTACATATACACATACAATGTCGAACATATACACATTATAGTTTACAGAATTTCTTTGTTTTTGTATTCAATTTAATAATTTTAATTGAGGACTCACTATGTAGAAGATTATTTTTCGTTTTTATCTGAGCGCCCCTTTTTGTCTCTTCCACAGTGCATGTAGTGTCTATAGTGGTGTATACATACTATCTTGGTGGTGTACAACGACAGTACAGTATAATATTGTATGTATGTACTATGTACTACGTATGAACGTTATGTGTTATGGCATAAAAATTTCAATGAACTGTGTGTGTAATGTGTGTATGTATGTATGTAGTACGTATATGCATATAAATATGTAAATACTTTTTCACTACTTCTGCCTTACCGTCAAAGGTTTTTAACTATTTGATATATTCAAGCTGAAGTTTCTCTCCTTACTTTAATCTGGAAATCACTTAAAATCTTTCCTTTCATTCAATAGCATGTGAACATAAAAAAATATATTTTCAGCTATGTTTTCTTATCACAACAAACAACCGCCATTTTTTTTTTTTTTTTTAACTCTGCTTTTCTGTTTTTTGTGGTGCCGACTGCCGAGTTAACACGATGTGTGCAAAAAGCGCGAGCTGGCACTGAGTTCGAATGACCAGCGACTGATCGAAAAATTAAAATATAGGGTGTATGCGGATGACGTCATATTTATTGCGCTTGGAGGCCATACTGGAGTAGTGCATAACATTGCTCAGCATAGGACAAACTTCATTTAAGCCAATTTTCTGTGAGAAATTGGTTAATTTTTTGCTAATTGTTATTTTTCTCACATACTTGAGATACGTACTATAATTCAACATATTTACAACATCAATGCTCTCAAAAATATTGCATAGTGTTTTTAAACTGGCAAAAAGATTTTTTGTCCTATGCCACCCATGTTATTGAGTTATCCAACATGGCGTCGACTTTAACATGAATGCATAGACCCTATAAGAGCCAGATAGCCCGATTCCTAATTTATTTTTTTATTTACATTTTTATGTCACATATTTATATTTAAAATTATTCATGAATAAATTGTCTGTTTATTTGATTGTTTTCCAGGTTGGTTTGAATTTTGTCTAAAAAATCTAAATTTAAATTAACTAATTTATATTAAATATCATAACTTTGTTTGACGAAAAAAAAAAAAAAACATTACTTTTGATTATACTAGTGTCATGCTAGTGTGTAAAATTTTATTTATTTATATATAAATAAAAATATATATTTATTTTTTCATTTATTTATTCATTCGTTTATTATATGAATAATTCGACATATTTATTCATTTTTCCGGTATTGACTTGACTTTTCTCAATGCAACAACAACAAAAACTTTTTTTTTTCTTTTCTTTTTTTTTTTTTTTTTTTTTTTTTTTAATTACATTTTTATCCTTCATTTACATGAATGCTTAGACTAATGTATTTATTTTCCAAATTAACTCAATTTTCAACCTCTCATTTTGCAAAAAAAAAAAAAAAAAAAAATGCTGATTAAAAATTATGCAGAAATAGTTTCACTGGCCAAATGAAGCAAATGAATATATTTGCTTTAAAATGAAGCTAGAACTTCGATCAAAAAAGAAATATGCATAATTTTTAATAAAACTAACATTTTAAATAAATTTGATTCACTGTGACTGTTACTTCGCAAATTATCAAAATCATTGACGCGAAGATAATTGGGGTCGTGTTGTCAGGCAGCATGGTAATATCCCTTCTATTGTAAAACTGCTCTTTGTTCACTTTTTTTTATATAGCAGCTTCTTTCTCTCAACTCCTTTGTTTGTAGTTTTGATAGAGCTCTCGGAGAAAATTAATCAAAAAGTTATTTTGCATCGACATTAATTTCAAGCAGTGGACTTGGGTTAACTAGATGTTGCTTTAAATTTTTTTGTAAGTCGCTACCAAATGCGATAATTTTTAAGGGCAGTAGAGCCCTGCAAATTCATTGAAATTAACATTGCTAGCATAGGAAATATCTTCGCTATCACCGTTAAGTTAATGTAAAGTATGCAAACCCGCCAAACTTCGGCAGCTCATCTCTGTTATAAAATGCGCGCATATATGGCTGATGGCATATAAATATTCGATTTTGCTCACATCGCCGCTTCCGTTCCGACGTACTGCGCATGCGTAGTATAAGTAGAAATGGAAGCGGATGTGACCGAATAGCTTTTATAGACTTCTTCTTTGTATATATACTCAAACTGCGGAAAAGGAAGTGCCGGAAGAGGAAACCACGTGACAATAAAAGTGGGAGAAAACTTCGTGCCAGCAGCAAGCTAACCTTGAGCTACGTACCTCCCACGACCTTTACCATCACGTGTTTTTCTCTTATTCCGGCCACTTCCTTTTCCGCATTTTGAGTTAACAGAATTAAGCACATATATATAGTCATATAGCCTCAAAACTTAATAATATGTTCGCAAATCCTGTTCTCTGCTCCTAAAATGACGATCAACTTTGGTTTATTCAAATGGAATGCGCATTTTTTTGGTGCAATAAAAGAACTGGCTCAACCTCTTTATTATATGGACCTTGACCATTATGCTTGTATTGTAAAATGCTTATTTATACATTATATATTTTAGAAACAAAATGTATCAAAAAACACAAAAACATCAATAATAATGAGGAAGACTTCTACTACAAAAAAATTTAGGGGGTAATTTTTTTTTTTTTTTTTTTTTTTCATATTCTATATCTAAAAGATATTACAATGGTCCTGAATTGATACAAATGTGAATTTCTAATGTTTGGGTTCATTATATAAGTATTTTTAATTAATTTTTAAAAGTCGTGAAATGACGTCACAGGCTGCATGTGGGCAGAGGAAAAAGTTGCAGGCTGTGACGTCATTTCGTGACTTTCACAAATTAATTAAAAATACTTAATTAATTCAAAAATTAGAAATTCATACAGTATATGTATCAATTCAGGACAAAAAATGTACTCTTTTTCTTTTAGAATAATATATGAAATAAAATTTCCCCCTAAAATTTGTGTATATATATATAATATTGACTGATAAAGGAACAACTGTTTTGAGGCCGACTATAAGCAATTTCGATCACATCCGCTTCCGTTTCGACTTACTGCGCATGCGTAATAAGGAGAAACGGAAGCGGATGTGACCGAAATCGCTTATAGTCGGCCTCAAAACAGTTGTTCCTTTATCAGTCAATAGTGTTTCTCATTAATAAAATCTTGCAGCAGCCGTCATCTATATAATTTCAATTTTATTTAAAGGAATAGACCATAGAAAAACATATATAAGCAATAAATATATATCACAAAACACTTGATGGGATACATATTAATTAATAACTTAGTTTGTGTCAAAACCCAACTGTGTAGCAGTGATCAGAAATTTCAATTTATGCAACCCGCACACATTTTCATACTAATTTTTGCGTGTTTCTGACGTCATAAACATGAATAGTCACGGAAATTGTATACTTTACAGTATTTTCACGTTCTCTCGTGGGGCCACATTCTGGTAAAAATTATCAACCGTTTTGAAGATCCCATTTCGTGTTTATTCATTAAAAAGCACATGTTGTTTTATGTGGTCTATGGCTTTAATTGTATTTCATTGGTCTTGAAAATAAAAATGCCTTTTATCATAATTTATTTTAATAAATGCGAATACTCCTACAATACCACTGCAAGATTTAAATCGTCACGCATGAATAGTGTTTCATGGGAAGCGTATCATCTAAATCAAAACCCTATTTATCTAAACACTGATGTTTAGATGATACGCTTTAATAAATCCTCAGGACTCAGGATAGTAATTTTTTTTATTTTTTTTAGCTATAATTAAAGTATCATATTTTAAATATATGTTAATTACAGGGGGCAGGGGGAGAGAGAAGCAAACTTGTTTTGTTTGTTCGTACTGAAAAGTTAAGGGGTGATTTTTACAAATATTTTCTTTTCTTTTCTTTTCTTTCTTTCTTTCTTTCTTTCTTTCTTTCTTTCTTTCTTTCTTTCTTTCTTTCTTTCTTTCTTTCTTTCTTTCTTTCTTTCTTTCTTTCTTTCTTTCTTTCTTTCTTTCTTTCTTTCTTTCTTTCTTTCTTTCTTTCTTTCTTTCTTTCTTTCTTTCTTTCTTTCTTTCTTTCTTTCTTTCTTTCTTTCTTTCTTTCTTTCTTTCTTTCTCTCTCTCTTTCTTTTTTTTTTTTTTTTTTCTTTTTTCTTTTCTTTTTTTTTTTTTTGCGTGCTAAGCTTCAGAATTTTATTCTCTTAGAAATGTTAGTATATTGAATAATTCAATATTTTAAGGGGATATCGAGACATTTATTTTATTGTTTTTTTCTATATAGCATAATTTTAAATTCAAAAATTTTCGTATATATAAAATAATATTCCAAAATGTCATTCTTGCGCGCTTACATATATTTTTTTTTCTTTTGGTACTAACTTTTTATTTATTATTATTAAATGTGTTTTTATTTTACATATTAAATCCTAGCCCGATATATTATATAATATATATCCCTAAACCTTTCATTTAGCTCAATTTAAAAGCCAGCGCGGTGTGGTGGATTTTGCGACGGGAGGCGACGGGAGGGGTCCAGTCCATAGTGAGGGTGTGATCATGGAAAAGCACCCCCCTTTACACATGCTTTTCAGACCTGACGAAAGGCGGGGGGGGGGGGGGGGGGTCCTCTCCCTGTATAAGTCTTTGATGTAAGCACATAACTACAATTATTAACTAAAAATAAATGAACAAATAATTTTAAAAAATTCTTTAATATTTAACAAAAAATAATAATAATAATAATAATCAGGGCTCACTTGGATCAATTTAAAAAAAAAATGTTAAAGTGACAAGTATATTATATGTAGACAAGTAAAACGACGAGGAATTTAATATACCAGGATTGAGATATTTAGTCTCTTGTCGCGGACAGTTCTTTAAATTTAAAATGTTAACATTACCATATTTTTTTATCGCGCTCTTTATTTTCATACCTGTGTTTTATTTAACGTATTAATCCTAATCTCTTTAAAAAAAAACTGTCAAATAATTCGTATCATGACTTATTACTATATTTGTTTATAATACACCAAACGCAAATACACGTGTCAGTCTCATAAAACACAAGCCTATGGATGTGTTATTTATAACAGTATAATAAGATATGTGTATGATCTTGAAATTGGTGAACACACCACAAAATATATTATACTAAAATGAAATTACTAAAAGTTAAAAAAGAGCGTCGAGAATTCCATATTCTTATTCAAATTTATAAAATTAAATTAAGTTTCCTCAGTACTTAATTCAATTTGTCGTGAAAGCATGTGATGTAAAATTAAGAAATACTAGGACAGATATTACTATTATTAAAGTTCCTAAAGCTAACTATAAGATATATTATTCTAATTCTTTTAGTGTGCTGGGAGGTAAAATGTGGAATCAACTTCCACTAATAATAAGAAATGCACCCACTATATTCTTTTAAAACACAATTAAAAAAGCATTTATTCAAGCAAACGCTACTTATAGCGGCCTCATTTTACTTACTGCTATCATTTAATGTTATTATGTAAAAAAAAGTAATATTATTGTTAATTATTACAAAACAACATTATCAATTAAAATTAATCAATAAAATTTATATATAAATAAAAATGTATTATCAAAAAGTTTTAAATTTAAATCATGACTTACAATTAATTTAAATTTTAATTTTAATTAATTTAAATTACATATAAAAAAAAGTGTTTAAGTATTTTTTATAGAGAGTTAAACCATTTTATAAAAATTATAAATATGGATTATTTAAAAACATTTATTTATAAGTAAAAAAAACAAAAAACATTAACATCATGAATTTTAATTGTGTCTATACTAATTTAAAATTATAACTGACTGCGTACTATAGCTGTTAAACAGTTGGGTTAAATTGAGAGGTTCTGTAGCCTGATTTCGCCCAATAAAAGCCGTTAATTATTATTATTTATAATATCCTATTTGATTTGAACACTTTACAACACTTCAAAAATATTTGCCATGATCGATAATGAGGGATATGAATAATATATATTATATTATATTTTTGTTATTTTGAAACACAATAACAAAAAAAAAAAACATTTATATTATTTGCTCTTAATATAAAAATTATTGAAGTATTGAAATGTATAATATATGCACGCTAAAATGTTTATTTTTTATTGCATATACTTACTATAGCTGACTATTTAATCTTTTTCATACACTAAGCACGCTGATGTATATATAACAAAATCGAATAGAGTAAATAATATATATTATTTACTCTATTCGATTTTGTTATCATTTGACTTTTAAGATATTTTTTAATTATAGTTGATTGTATATATTATGTTATATTTATATGTATAAACAAAGACAAAACAAATTATATTGAGAAGACATATAAAACACTTTTTGTAGCTCCTCTGTGTCACGTATTATATGTTATTTATAAAAGCCATAGACCACATAAAACAGCATGTGATTTTTAATGAATAAACATGAAATGGGATCTTCAAAACTGTTGACAATTTTTACCAGAATGTTAATGTAACCCCACGAGAGAACGTGAAAATACTGTAAAGTATGCAATTTGCAAGAAAATTCATGTTTATGACGTCAGAAACATGCAAAAATTAGTATGAAAATGTTGTGCGGGTTGCATAAATTGAATATTCTGATAACTGCTACGGGGCTACTGTTGGGTTTTGAGAAAAAACTAAAGTTATTTATGTAAATTCCATCAAGTGTTTTGTGGTATAAATGCTTATATCTGGTCTATTCCTTTAATGTATAATGAACGTGGGTTAATAATAAATATTCCTTAATTAATTCTAAGATTGGCATAATATGCTCTATAGAGCATTATATACAAACAGTATTATATTATATTATATATATATATATATATATATATATATATATATATATATATATATATATATATATATATATATATATATATATATATATATATATATATATATATATATATATATATATATATATATATATCAGTGTTGTAGTCCTAAAAAAATGTCAGGTGGGACGCTCCAACACAGGGCAAGAACATAGTTTGGGGGGTAAGGGGGGCAGAGCCCCCCTTTTGCCCGCCGCAGGCGTGAAATTTTGTTATTGCCACGCCCACTTTTTAGTAAAATAATACATAAATTACTTTAGATAAGTAAAATTGATTCTGACCAAAATTTTATTGACAACGCATCAAAATCGACACGTAAGTTACGATTTAATTTTTTTTCCCACTCAACGATTCATTTTTATTATTATTTAAATTTATAACTTCACACTTGATGTGAGGGGCTATTGCGTTCACGGGCTCATACTGAAGCCAAGATGCACGCATCCTGTTACTACCCAAAATTTCGTGACTATATTTTGTAAGGAGGCGAGTTGATGGCTATTTAAAATAGCCCCCCTTTTTAGTATTTAGGCACTCGGCCCTGAACGGCTCCATCGGGTTGACGTCCACTCCTGGGCGCAGTGGGACACTTTTCCGCAAGCTCATTGGAGCCGGATGCCCATAGTTACCGAGGCACTTAAGGCGGAGTGCCTCTTAACATCCCAAGCCCATGTCTCGGCCGCCTCGCGTCCGAAAACGAGAGCTAGGCTAAGGGGCTTCAGAAGACGAGGCCCCGCACCCTCAAACCCCACACCTATAAGGTCCTATGTGACGGACGCGACCTCGGGCCCTGGAATCGTACGCTACCACAAGATTCGGGGCCGGATGCTCAATTATTATTATTAGATACTTTGACGCAAAATATGACATTTATTTTGTTTTGCGAATTCTGTTTTTGGGCGCTCTGGATATTCATACATTGAGGATTGAGGTTAAATCATCATGAAAAATGTAAGAACGTTAAATGTATATATTTCTTTTTCCATTGCAATGAAGAAAAAAAAAAAAAAAAAAAAAAAAAAAAAAAAAAAAAAAAAAAAAAAAAAAACGAAAAAACGAAAAAACGAAATGCATAAAATATGAAATAAATTATATTGTAGCTTTTCAAGATTTAACACGCAGCAATATTTTGTTTATATTGCTTGAACATTGCTTCGTATGAACTGTTAATAAATGCCCAAGTAAAACACCAAAATCATAATAATAATAATTTTAACTTCATTACATATCATCTTTATAGTTAACAAGCCTTCTATCTTGTCTTTTTTTTTTTTTTTTTTTTCGATTTGCACGCTGTAACTATTTTCTACATTAACTTGACATTAAAGGCTTATTCTGAGAAAAAAAAACAAAAAAAACAAACAAGAAAGTCAAACAACTTATGCGTAAATTTTCGGGTAAACCGAAACTGCATAATAATGGAGTAATGCAAATAAACTTTGTTATAAAAAGGAAATCGCAAGCGTAGCGAGCGAAATTTTTTTTTTTTTTTTTTTTTTTTTTTGTAATTTCAGCCAAATAAACGGCAAAATTAGTCAGGAAATTTACAAACTAGGGTACATTTTGCCAAGATATCCGTCCCACCGCGTTCCGCTGGAAATTTTCCAGGTGGGACGGACCTGGCTTTTTTTTTCGCCAGGTGGGACGCCGTCCCACCGCGTTCCCTTAGGACTACAGCCCTGATATATATATATATATATATATATATATATATATATAATCTATATATCAGTAATATAGGAGCCCCCTGTATTTTATATTCGAGAAGATAATTTTACTATTCTATAATATTTAATATATTATATACATATTATTATGTATATATGGCAATTTATAGCTTTTGCGCAAATTTTACCTATAATTTGACACGAGCGCATATATGATATACCATAATACCATATATATTATACACATGATCATGCACTTCCGACTTCCGCAAAAACCTATAACGGAGACCTATCTTTGTCAAAACCTCATCACATCTCACAGATAGAGTAATGAACAAAGAAATTGCATGAATAAAGAAGTTTAAGTGTTGTAAGCTCAAAAATTCACAGATTTTTTTTTTTTTTTTTTTTTTTTTACATAACTGATCAATGCTTGCTCTCTATATCATGAGCTAAAAATCACTGAGTAAAATTATAAATACAATACAGCAGCTTATTCTAGTCTTTTTCATTTTCACCATTTCATTCATATATATATATATATATTTTTTAAACTAAATTGAAAATTGCATCAACTACAAAAAAGCGATGTTATCATTTTTGTCAAATTATCACACACTTGACGTAAAAACATGCATAATTTTCATGTTACTAATTATATTATTGACTAAATAAAAAAATTGTTATATTTAACACTGAATTGAAAACAAAGTAAAACTGATTCTGATTGTATCAAGATATTGCAATAAGAAGTTTGCATTTTGAGATGGGTTGGTTGTGCGCAGGTCTTTGCATACAAATGTCATGGCGCTTTGCGCGATTCGAGACTGCTGCCGGTCCCTCGATCGTTCAATGAAGCCAGCCTGCTCTGCTCTGCATTGTATTGTTGTTACAAGCTAATAATCACAATGTGAAAATTATGTTTTAAAGTAGTCGTTCTTCTCTACAAAGATATATATTCCATATCCACAACGGACTATATGTAAGTATTCAAGGTATCTAATATCATTGTTTTTTGGTATAGCGGAGTATAGCCTAATACAAAGCAAGAGAACTGAAGTTTTAATGCACATCAGTTGCAAAGCTATATGTTGCATGCTTATAATTATTAATATAATTGTGATGTATCATGTGTACAGTAGATAAATATATTGTATAAAAATAAGTGACTCAAATTATTATCTTATATAATTTTACCGAGGAGTTGAATTAAGAGGACATTCTTAGGAATATCTTTTAATTTTGTTTTCTATGTGTTATATTTCGTAAAAATCGAGAAATAGGATAAAATAATAACATCAAAAATTATGAAGGAAATTTTGTTGCTTATATGTTACTTTTATTATGAATGCTTCGCTATTAAAAACATTATAGATAAGAAATAAAAAGAAAACAGATTAAAAAATAATAATAATAATAATACAACTTTGTTAATAAATTTCATAAGAAATTTGATTTGATTTTTTTTAATTCAGTAATTCCGAAATTAAGTTCAGATTAATTGGAAACTGCAACACAAATTCAAAGCAAGTAATTTTTTTAGCGTATGTGGCATATCTTACTAATAAATGTTAGCGTCAAAAATATACAAAAGGATGAATTCTGCGCGGTGGAAACTGGCAAGTGACAACAACTATTGATCTTGAAAAACAGCTGAAAGCAAGAGTCTGTTAGGATATATCCGTGCGATATCGCTGCAACGCGACTAAACATATTTATGTATGCTGCAAATTTACTAATTTGAATTGCGTGAGCGTGATATTATAAAACTCTTCGTGCTAATAACTATAGCTTCAGAAAATTATTGTCAAACGTCATACATGAATGCAGCCCATTAGCAAATGACTATATTTTTAAAATTCGACCTCATAATCTCAGAATTGAAACTCTTTAAATTTTGCATTTTTAATTGGCGATAAAATTAGGATTTTTTGATGATGCACCATTGAATTTGTACAAAAACTAATTTTGAAAGCATAATTAAAAAGTTGTCTTTTCCCATTTAAAGTTGTAATGAGTTTGTTAAAATTCTCTCACATAAAGACTTTTTTATGATTTTTTTTAACCCGCGGTAAAAGTCTAGTGTTGAAACAGAGATTCGTTATTATGTTCTCTCTCTCTCTCTCTCTCTCTCTCTCTCTCTCTCTCTCTCTCTCTCTCTCTCTCTCTCTCTCTCTCTACTTTTAAAGCTTTAAAATAAGTTTAAATGCATGCAAAATTAAGTTAAACTGTTAAAGGACATTAATTTGAAAAGTATATGACTTGTCGAGCACCATGATGTAGTCAAAATGAACAAAAAGTTGATGCACCATACATTTTTCAGTTGTTTAATGTTGAAAATTCAAAGCAAGAATTAAAGTGATGGCATTTTACTCTACATTTTGTAACTTATTGGAATATTTAGCGGAAACCTATCCCGTTTACCCCTACCTGGAGACTACTTTGAATATTATAATTATATATATATTTTTTAATTCTAGCATAATATGACGCTCTTTACACGTCTGAATTTCTTTTCAAGGTGCTATCTGCTTTTTACTTTATTGATTGCAATCTATTACGTATTTCGTCTTCCAGAGCTTTTGAAGCTAGGAATTTAAAAGTATCAAATTAACATTGCAAGCCCTATATATTGCGCTAAAAAAACAACATAAACTAAAAAGAGGGCATCCTACCTATACTGAGAGGGGTTGCAGGGGGGGACACCTTCCTGCTGGGGGTGCGGGGGCTACCCCCGCAAGAAATTTTGAGAATTTCGGAGTAAAAAACACACTTTGGTGCTGTTTCTGACCCATGTTTTACTCTTTAAAGTCTTATTTAAAAATTTTTAAAAAAAATGATGTGCGTAAGTTATATCATACGATTTGAACATTGTTATAATAAGTGTAATAAGATTAACTCTAGAATAAAAAAAAGAAAGAAAAATATATATAATATATATTTCGCATTTTAATTTATATAATAATTTATAATAAATAAATAATATAATAAAAAATTGAGCTATTTCAGAAATTAAAATGCGAAATATATATATGTATATGTGTGTGTGTGTGTGTGTGTGTGTGCAATGTGTGTGTGTGTGTGTGTGTGTGTGTGTGTGTGTGTGTGTGTGTGTGTATATGCATATGTATATTCATATTTTAGAGTACTTGAAAAATTGTTAATTCTTTTGTTATAGACGGGGAAGTTGTGACGATAGAGAGGTATGATAAAAATGTGCTGCCAATACTTTTATTATAACCTAAACCATTAGAATTCGCAAAACATTTGAAAATAGTAAAAAAATTATAAAAATCTGTTTTTTTTTAAAAAATTTAAGAATTAGCTAATGAGAATACACGATAAATATATTTTTAACTCAGAATCTAAATCATAAATAATTTATAACCTAATTATTTTTTTTTTTTTCTTTCAATTCTTGAGTTTTGAAAGTATAAGCTTTGAGTTATAAAATATGAATAGATAAATTTATGTTGTGCTGGATGTTATATTTACTTGATTATAGTATGCTATACTGAAACTGTATAATAGATTCTTATAATTAAATGAACCATTAATGAACCATTATATGTGACGCAGTGGTCAGCATGCTTGTTTTCCACGCCGTGGGCCAGCGTTAGATACCTGCAGAGGGACTTTTCATGTAGAGTCGGGCTTTACTGCGGGTGTGGACTGTGGAGTGTCGGTTCTCGGTGTGGCTTGGCTTGTACGTGAAAGGAAAAACAAAGTTTATGTCATAATTACACTTTAAATTATAAGAATTTGGGAGCAAGTTAAATATTTTGATCTCATCCATCTTTATTTGAATATAAAATTACTTTTTGGAATTCTAAATAGTGCAACATGCATAACAATGGTGAATGGTGTATTTTTATTTTTGTTTGTTAAGTTAAAACTCTAACAATATTAGGGTATAGAGTATGATGGATATGATTTAATAATATATAAAAAGAAGTGTGAAAAAAAATGCAACATTTATTATTTTATTGAAAATTATTAAAATTAGAGGATATCTTTATTTTATCAAGAGTTTTATAATAGAATGTGTGATAACAAACACAATTTTATATTTGTTTACGTTGTTAAGTTTATAGAACAAAAAAAAAAATGAATGTGAAAAAATACAAAATACATTCAAAACAATGTTATAATTGTTAATATTATTAATTTTGAATTTTTATTATATTATTTATTTGCTTCTTTAGAGTTAAACTATTGCAAAAAAAAAAAAAAAAAAAAAAACAAATGGATGATAAAAAAAAATGCATTATAAGTAAAAAGATAAATCTCAAGTTAAAAAAAATGTTCCAATACTTTTAACACTATGTGTTGTTAAAAGTATAGATTCATCATTTTAAAAAATATGTATATTTATATCAACTGCAGTAGCAGTATAGTTTAACTACCCAGTCATCAACACACGCACTTTGATTCCCGTATCGGTTTAGTCTGCTTATATCATCAGCAACCTCAAAACTAATTTTGTTTTTGTTTCTGCCACCTCCTCGTCGCTTGTAACTTCGTACAGCTCCCTCGAAGAGTGCTCCTCCTGGAGCAGTTTCTATTGTGAGAGCGTAGTCTTTTATTCCTGCTACTTCGTTTTCATTGTTTCCCTTAAAGTCACTAGTTTTTGCCAAGCCAATCCTAGCCTCCACCACTCGTACAAGTGAAAGAGTTTGACATCCTCGATATTTGAAAGGTTCTAAGAATCTACTGTTGATGTGTTCTACAAGGGCTTGTGCAGCACTTAGAAGGTCAGGGTCATCTATCCGCAGAGGTCGATAACTTAAACAAGTGCACCAATGACGGGGTATTCCAGCTTCTTCGCAGTTACGATCTTCTGGAATTTCAAGAAATAGGCTGATCCCCCGTGGCTATAAATAAACATAATATGCATATATGTAAGACATATCATATAATCATTGCTGTAACAAAATTAATCAATATAATACAGAAATTGAAACAGAATATTCTAATAATAATATAATATAATAATATATAATATATTATATATATATATATATATATATATATATATAATATATATTATACCTATACCTATATTAGGTAATATATCTAAAAATATTTAATTTGTGAGGCAACATAATTATATGAAAAATAAAAAAAAAAAAACTTCGTATGTTAATTTATTTTAAATTAAAGTAGAACAATATATAATAAAGTACTTGGATAAATGCTATTTAAAAACTTATTATATTTATTAAAAATCATGATAATATATTAAGAAAGGGATATAGGTAACAAAAGGTGAAACCCTGAAACATAAATGGCCGACAATATGAATTCAAGTAATTAGAAACTGCATTTTTGACCCTGCAATGCAAAAAGACCAATTTAATTATAAAAAATAGATTGAAGCCAAAATGTTATAACATAATATATTTTATAATATATAACAATAATATATGTACAAATATTACATAATTATTTTATTTTGCACTAAATTTGAATCTTTTTTTTTTTTTTTTTTTTTTTTGTATTAACCTTAATTATATTTTTTCTCAGTTCTTGCATGCGCTGTTTAATTGTCTCGTCGCGCATAAATTTAGCAGGTGCCACTAAGTCACGCAGGGTCTCGTGCACGTCAAAAGGGGTGGTGAGTCGATTTTGTGCATTCACCTCCAAGTTTGCCATGGCAACTGGGAAGCGTTGACGAAACCACTCTGGAAATGCAACTGATACGAATGGAAGCCGCTCTTCTAATCGACCCTAAACATATACATAATATTATATTTATGTACAGTATATAAAATGTATGTGTGTGCGTGTTTGTGTGTGTGTGTATATATATATATATATATATATATATATATATATATATATATATATATATATATACACACACACACACACACACACATAAGATGTTACCATTTTCTAAATGGAACCATGAAAATCAATTTGTTTATGTACCTGTGGCGTCAGGCGGAATGCGCCTGTGCGAACACCGTGATCACTCACAAAAAACAATGCTGTATTTTTCAAATCATTTCTCTTTATCATTCCGCGAACGGTAGCAGCATAAGGTGAATCTGCTAGCCCTGCCATATTTAAACCATCGTGCGTAAGACTTGTACCCCAGACGAAAGCAAAGTGTCGCACAGCAGAGAAGCGTCGAACAAATTGCGTTGCGTAGTCCAGCAAAAGCGCAACTCCTGTTCGTCTTCCCAAACAAAGCAGGCAGTTATCAGAGTGCGAGTGTCCGATCTCGTCACTAGCTGCCATCAGCAACGGTCGCAAATAATAATCTGTTGGTTCGTTCCTAAAGCCAGCTTTCTGTGGAGTGACAAAGTTTTAATTAGTTACTCATTTTTCAATATTTTTTTTTAAATATTTCAGTTACTTTACTGACCGTCATAAAAAATAATAATAATAATACCGTATAGATCTAGCAATTATATACAATATTGACACACACATACACACACATACACACACACACTCACACACACTCACACACACACACACACATATATATATATATATATCAAAATACTATTTTGTTGCAGGAAAAACAAACTACTCCTCTGCGCACTATTTTTGGAGATTAAAACACTATCCATAATATTTATGTTCTTTATATATTTCGAGATAATTTTTTACCTGAAAATTAAAAGTACTAAGATGTGGACATTCTTCTCCATACATTGTCCGATAACCTTTTTCAGCAAAAGCGTTCCAAATAATCGGACAAGTATCAAACTTTGAAGTCCAAGACTCAGATGCTGAATGCCACTCACAAACGTTGTGTAGCTCATCTACTGAATGTCCCACGAGCAGGGGCATGAGATTGGGGAACGTGTTGTCAGCAACTTTGTTGTACCCAAGGAGAATTGTAGAATTGAGTGAAGAAGATGTTAAAATTTTGTAAGTCTGGGGCAAATGCCGGATCATGTTGAGTCGCGAAACAGAATCTACTCCCAAAATTACGACACTAAGCTGTTAAAAATCATCATCTTCAATTATAAAGAATAAACTCGACTTATAGGAAACAAATAGCTGCTGTTTCATTATATACCAACAAAATCATAAAAAAAGTTTTATTTAATGACATTTTATATGTAAAATAACTGTACGCGCATGTTTAATTCATTTCCTTTAATTAGCACATGAAAGCGTGAACCAGTATACAAACGTTATCAAAGCAATATTACGTATGTAAGGGAGTTTTTATTTAATCATTCTTTTAAATTGAAACACCACTCAACAGCGATAAAAAGAGGGTGAACGAAATTCAATTTGGGCACTTCTTATGTTGTATTAGGCCAAGCAAGTATAAAAATAAACTTTTTACCTGATTTTCTTCTTTTGGGGCCTCATTACAACGCCATTCAACTTCTTCTTTTAATGGTACAAATGCATGAAGATCTACGTATTCTTCATTAATCCATTCTTCACTATCACCAGGTTTTTGACATGATATTCTCACAAACTCAGGATTCTTTGAAGTAGACTGGCTGTCTTCTACCTCTTCTGGAGCCATTAGTAGGTGAATAGGTTTACAATCTTCTGAGTATCTTTAAATTACAATTAAATAAAACTCGACTTAAGAAAATTTTCTAATATATTTATTTATTTTTAAATAATTATTACTATTCAACATCTTTAGTAACCATAGTTTATAAAAATGTCTAAAAAGTTTCACCTTGTATAATAATAGTAGTAATTATATATAGTAACTTTATTTCATGATTTGTGAGACTATATAATAATATATAATAGGGAATAATTTAATTCACTTACTTGTAGTTATTATCGTCGTGTGAACGACGTTTGATGTGGCGAAAGCAGCATGTTAGTCCTGGGGGTGGTGAACGTGGTACAGGACTGCCTGATATGTGGACTTCTGCCTCTAAGTCTGCAGCTCGATTTACTCGATATTTATGAATCCTATTGTAGTAGAAAAATGAATATCATTTTATACTGTATATAATATGATATGTGTGTGTATGTGTGTGACACATTTATAGTAAACAAATTATACCTTTGGTAATAAATGATTATATACATATATATGATTAATGATATATTATTACATCTTCCAAGCATAATAAAAAATATATCATAATTATAAGATTTTGCTTCAAAGATATAGTGCTACAAATTCCAGCCTTATATAACTTTGGAAATTTACTAACTTCATATGAAGTTAAATTGCAAAAGAAAATTATGTAAATCCTCATTCAAAATAAAGTAAAAATTATATACATTCAATTATTTGTTATTATTATTATTGCTGCTAATTTTATTGGAGTGCGAAAGTTATTCAGTGATACTTGTAACATTAGATTCTTAATATTCTTAATATTATTATTTAAAATAACATCAATATAATAATATTTGAAATATGCTAAATTCAACGCAAAACGTTTGCAATAAAATATGCATCATCACCATATTTTGAAAATAGAACTCGTCTACGTATACTGTACAGTACATTACATAATACTACAAATTTATATAATTTATGCCATATTTTATGATATTTTACTCACGATGGTTTGTAAGAAGAAAAAATTGTTAGAAACATTTAAAAGTCTCAAAGAAATACAGGGAAAATTTAAAAAAAAATCTTTTTGCCCTTTATTGCGTGGTGTTTTAAGCTTTTATACTTGTGAGTGTGTATACGTATACATAATGCAATTATAAGTTTGTAGCTCGATTTTAATTTAATAAATATGAAATTATCATTATTACTTTCTGGAACAGTAAAGAGGAACAGCTGGACTGTAGTAATCCTTAGCAACTGTAGAAAAGGCTTGCATATCTGGTATCTGACATCCATTTGCATTAATCAGGTAACGTTTTTTGAAATTAACATCAGGTAGTAGATCGTTGATTACTTCCAACTTAGTTGTTCTCTCAATGTCCTCGTGGACTTGAGTATAACCTGTCAATTTAATATTGATTAGTATTTATATTATGGTATATAGGTATTTTGTTATCGTATATATAATGATTGTTTAATATGTTAGTATTTATTTAAGCCCTTTCGCTATCATTGAACTAGAATTTAAAATTTGAATTCACATATTTAAATTTGGAATCCAATTGCATATCCAAGCATAATGTCAAAAGGCATCTTAAAGTAAATATATTTATTTCAAGGAGTATTGACATGCAACTTTTTAAATAACTTCACATAATCAGCACTTGTCACTGGCAGAGGTCATCAGGTTGATCGATGGCAAGGGTCATCATCAGTTTTATGTTAATTTTGGACTGGTTAATTTTGGCTTTACCATATATTATTATGTTAAATTCAGAGTTTTGTTATTTTTGAATTTCTCGCTTCAGAATTGTTACAATACGTTAAATCGCACATCATCATAAAGTAAAAAGCACAACTCATTAAAAAGTATTTATTACGTGAACGAGCCTCAGTAAAAGGAACGAGGTGTAAGTATATTGTAAGTAAAATTGTAAGTATATGAAATAAATATTTTTTCTTTTTCTTTATTTAAAATCAGGCGTGTTTTCTCTTTCTCTCCTTTTCTTAGACCGGAGAATTCTTAGCAAATATTTGAGTTGAGCAATGTTAAATTTTGGATTTTAATTTTTTGAATAAATATATAAAATAATAATTAATAATTTAATATAATTATATCTTTTAAAAGATGAAGATTTTGGTATAAAAATATATACAGAAATTTTATATTATTAACATAATTATTGTTTGATTGTTTTTAAATTGATTTATTTTAGAATATTTAATATAAATATTTATATTATTAAACAATTTTGCATGTTCCTATAACGCGTCATAATATTTGAAATTTGAGCACGTCACGTTGAAAATTTTCAACTTGATCTCAACGCGGTGGGAATAAATTAACCGTGCTCCGAACACGAATTTTGCATTACGAAGCCTCATACGTGGTCCCAAATTTAAACAATTGTTTAAGTGATCAATGTGTTTGAACCAAATTTCTCTTCTCGGCGATTCATGCATGAGCCCAAACGCGTCCAGAGAATTTCGATCGAGTCCACGAATTGAATTCGCGTCCGGAAGCAATACCAAATTAAGGTTGGAGAGAAGTAAAACAATTCAAGATTTTTGTTTTGTATTCATTACCTGTTGGATTAGAAGGAGATTCATCAAATATTGCATCGCTCTCTATCTGTGAATTCAGTTGATTTAGTTTGGTATAGGCAGCTCTCCTGATGACAATTACAGTTGTCACTAAAAATACAAGAACCACAGCAAACAGTCGCCGTCTCATATACACCCTCATCGTGATGTGGCACGGAGCATTTTTCTCGGTTCATATTCATCTTAAGGACATTGCTGATGCCTACATGAACTTATTCGATAACCTTAGAACTGCACACCTCAGCAATCATGTGAACTAAATCGAATCATATTGAGTTTGTCTGTATGCAATTATATTGTTAATATTATAGTATGTTTGAACAAAAATAAATCAAATGAACATAGATTATATTTATGGTTTATGCATTGAAGTTCTTGTGTTATTTACCCTTTACTGTAACCATTAATATATAATAACTGGCATAAAAAATGTAATGTAAAATAAAACAAAAACAGCATGTAAATAAATAAATGTAAATAAATAAAAATAGACTAATATAAATAAATAATTTACCTATAAAAATAATAAAAATCAAGTAAGTAAAGGAATTTGAGGGCATCACATACTATGGAGTGTGCACAACGAGAACAAATTTAGAAAGAACATGCAAACCTGATAGTTTGTTTTCTTTGTTTTGGTATTCAGAAAATAAAATATAAAATGCCATTACCATTAATGTATTGCAATTCCACGAATTAAAATGTGAGCGTAGCTCATTTCATCAGTATCGATATTATGTTTGCATATTATTTTTACATTACAAAATCTTTATTATTATTATTTCATTCTTCGTTCATTACGCAAGATAAGAAATATTTATTCTGGGTCATTCTCTCTCTCTCTCTCTCTCTCTTTCTTGTATAATATATTATATTATACCAATGTACTGTAATATATATATATATAATTATATAATATAACAGTATATATATATATATATATATATATATATATATATATATATATATATATATATATATATATATATATATATATATATATATATATATATATATATATATATATATTGAATTTTGCAAGGAAATAAATGTTTGAATCATTACGCAGCAGTAAATGCTTTTAGAATTTAGAGTGTCATAATTCCTTTTTCCTATTAGAAAATAATCCACCAAACGAGCAATTTGAGGGGGGGGGGGGCTTTAAAAATTCCTCCCCAAAGTGCAAAATACGATGGGCCACCACTATAGTAGGATGGAGTGAAAAAGTAAAAAGAGTGACAAATTTATTTCTACGATGGGCCACCACTATAGTAGGATGGAGTGAAAAAGTAAAAAGAGTGACAAATTTATTTCTTAATCCGTATAAATTGTTTCCATTATCTTGTAGTATACAGCTGAAAACATTAGTAAAAGTTGCACTGCATGCATTCATGTTTCTATATGACATTAATTTTATCACCTAAAACAAGGTATATCTAGATTTTGTCTCACTTTCTCTCTCTAATATTTTCCCATTTTTACCCTTTCAAAGAACAAAGAATTATTACAAAAATATGATTATAGTGTTATCACGACATAGTAAAACAAACAGATAACGTCAAAAAGCAAGCTTAAAAATATTCTTTAGTAAAAACAGTAGTCTTTTTCCAATGAGCAGAACTTCACTTATAGAATATAACAACGTACAGAAATATGAACTTTGAACAATATAGAGTTAAATATTATTCAGTTGTTGCGTTTAAGAGTGTTATTTGATTGATAAAATGAACCAGTCGCGTATCAGAGCTAGAGAGGCAATCACTGTTAAACTGTATGCTATCCGTTTCTATATAAGACCTTATTTCAAAATCCAGCACGCAAAGAGGTCATCAGTAAGTGAACTTTTCAATTATATATTAGGTAATTAGGTATATCAAATTCATATTGTGTGCTTGCAAATTTTATCATCACCAAGAAATTACCAGAAAAAATAAATGTGAAATAATAAAATACACTGACAAATGTAATAGGTCACAGAGCATAGATGATTATAATTTTAGCATAGCATTAAGTCTTGTTTACACAGAGCATTGTTTTAATGGTGTTTATATATATATATATATATATATATATATATATATATATATATATATATATATATATATATATATATATATATATATATATATATATATATATATATATATATATATATATATATATATATATATATATATATATATATATATTATATTATATTATATTATATTATATTATATTATATTATATTATATTATATTATATTATATTATATTATATTATATTATATTATATTATATTATTTTATTTTATTTTATTTTATTTTATTTTATATAATTCATATTATATTTAAGTTAATCGCTTGTTTCGGCAGCACAAGCTATAATTATCTATAGTTTCCTATGTTGACGATAATATTAATCATTCTTTGCTTCCCTTTTACAATTTATGCATTACATATAATTGCAAATAAGATTGTCTTATGCAAAATTCATAATATTATATTCATTTTACACGATTATATATATAAATGTATGTTGTAAATATGTATTATGATACATTAACACCATTTGTCTTTGGAACGTACTATTTTTTTTACTCACAGCAATTTTTAAAATAAAGTTAAACTTTTAAGTGCGTTCCATTCATAGAATTGTATACGATGGCTCAATTATATAATAAAATGTTTATTATGTTTGAATTATATGTATTTAAAACGTATATCGACCGAAATAATACCGCAATCACATAAATTACTTTTGCTATCACCCCCCCCCCCCCTCACCATGCAGTGAATATTTTGAAGGTAAAAACCTAAAGGTCGAGAGATCCAGGGTGATATCTGGTCGATCATCTAAATAAAACTACATTGAGTGTGTATATAGTCAGTAGTTTAATGGGTGTGCAAAATTAAAAATATAAGCAAATTTGAGATCTAATACAGATGCAAAATATCATTGTTTACTTATTTGTATATGTTTGTGATGCGTTGAATCTACTAATATTAAGTGAAACAGAGAAAAAAGTGTGTAAACATTGATTAGAACGTAGAACCAATTTATTGTATTCTATTTTAAGATTCTAAAATTCCTTGTATTTTTTTTTCCACTCGTCGATTAATCAACCCGTTGTCGAGCTCCATACAATATTATTATTATTATTTTTATTATTTCTGCCATGTCTTCAATTAAAAACGTATCATTTTATATACTGATAGTAATCATTAAAGTTCTGAACTATATATAATTATACAAATAAAAGCCTAATGTATGGAACATTGTTGATTTACTATCGGTATACCTACATAGTACATACTCTGCTCTTATATAAGGATAAAGATGAAATTCTTGCGTTAAAATTCATTCATTATACTCTCCGCCTAAAATAAAGACGTTAAAATTATAATTTGTTTACCTCTATGTCATTTTATGATACAATATTATAAATATGCAATATTATATCATTGTATTGTAATGTAAAAAAAAAAAAAAAAAAAAAAGTTTCTACAATTTGAAACTAAGATAAAAGTGTTGATTCTTACACACTTCACAACTTTTGTGACATAAGTTTCAACAATAATATATAACTTAAAAATAGCTATATTTAGACATTTTGATTGCTGCAAATTGATAGCTCTAAAACCACGATAGTCACGTTTTTAATGTTAAATTATAATATGTATAACTAACTATACTAATTGTGAGTTTTACACACTGTCTTAAATCTTGTTAAAGTTCAGTATTTTTTATTAACGGACAAGTAAAGCAAAATGGGTTTGAAAATTTTTCGACGAGATTCGACGTATCGGAACACACGAATACGCTTGTACCACCACTCCAGTCCGTTGGTAAGAACAAAAGTTGGTGTAAACAGTTTAATTTATAGAATGGAAATAATTGCAAAAATAAATATTGTTATCCTTTTTTATGACCATACAGCTGTATATATAGCCGCGTATAAGGTGAAAAACATAAAATTGTGCATAAAACCACACCATCGAATTTCAGTTGGTATTTTTTCAATAAATGCTGCATGTTCAAAAATGAAAACTTATACAGTTTAAAAAAAAAAAAAATCTTAGTTGTTTTTGCACTGCAAAGGTTCTACATGATTAATTATAATTCGTTTGAAAATACTCATAAAATAGGTGCATGTTAAAAATTCAGGAAGTTCGTATACAAAACAATAAAATTGTATTAGAAAGCAATAAATATAATACGTAATTATATTATTTTATTGTTATTATTAGTATTGGCCCAAACAGTTTAAATTGTAACAAGACAAAGTTACATTTAGGGTTTCTTGTCATATATATTTACAATTTATGTTTCATATAATGAAAAACTAATTGATACAAGTTCAATTAACCGCAAGAGGTTCCGTTAATAGGATATAATGTATTGCAATAGCAAATAAAAACTAAATATAAAACAATACACATACAGTATAATTTTTTATTCAAAAGATAAAAACATAATAACATATAAGAAAAAAAAGTTTAAAAAGAGAAAAAAAAAAAAAATGTTAACGTGTAGTAATTGTATCACCACGTCAATATGGGATTAAGAAACTTATAGCCAACGTTTTTTTTTTAATGAAATTCATTTTAGGAGGTTCCGAAATAGTGTCGGGCAATTATTATCAAATACATTTTACCATAGTGATATAAGGATGGGCTCCTTTCATATTATATAACTTTGATTTATGTTTTGGAACCGATATTTTATC
>OX439129.1:27595038-27605038 GCA_949318235.1 Ecdyonurus torrentis
TGATCCCTGTCCTTTCATCTGGAAAGACTTCGCGAACCGTGGTTACAGAACTGCTTGTGGAGAAGATGCAACATGGATGTCATCGTTTAATTATGCTAAAACTGGATTCGTTAATGTTCCTACCGATTATTATTCACGGCCATATTTACAGGTTACTTACTTACTTTTATATTCATTTCTTCAGATTTGTTATATTAAACTTTTCTTGTCATATTTATTTATAAAGTATAATTCTCATTCAAATTTAGAATTTGTATATATTTAAAAGAATACGTTTTTATCTAGTTGGAATGCAATAATCTAACCTACAATTTTTATTATATTTAATTTCAGGCTGCAGAAAATGAGCAAGGACATTTCAAGCGGTGGAACGTACAACTCTGTGTTGGACCTCGTCTTGCATTATCAAATATTCTCGAATATGTTCGCAAGTATTCCCTTCGATTTGCTAATGAAAGAAACTTTGGATTTTTTTGGACAAACTCAGTATCTCATGATTTCCTAAACATGCCTCACAATGGGGACGTACTATACAGTGAGCTTATTCGAGAATTATCTATGAGTGGAGCTCTAGACCGCACGGTTTTAATTGTGCTTAGTGACCATGGCATTCGTTGGGGAGGAATCAGAGAAACTTATCAGGTTAGCATTATGTTATGATTTTTTTTCCCTCTATTTCTTTCAAATGACAAATACTTTAAGACTAAAAATTTAATGATGACTTTTAATCAGAGAAATATTTTCTCCAGCATTATTTGAGTGTGCTTTTGTGTTATATGGTAATGTAGGCTAATTTTTATTCCTACAACGGTCACAATTAAACATATAGGGTCTATGCAATCATGTTAAAGTCGACGCCATGTTGGATAACTCCATAACATGGGTGGCATAGGACAAAAAATCATTTTGCCAGTTTAAAAACACTATATGCAATATTTTTGAGAGCATTGATGCTGTAAATATGTAGAATTAGTATCTCAAGTATGTAAGAAAAATAACAATAACAAAAAAATTAACCAATTTCCCAAAGAAAATTGACTTAAATGAAGTTTGTCCTATGGTGAGCAATGTTATGCACTACTCCAGTATGGCCTCCAAGCGCAATAAATATGACGTCATCCGCATACACCCTATATACAATAATATTAATTTAATCAATGTAATGTTTCACATTTGATACATTTAAGTGACTCAGGGGCTACAGAAAGTTTTATTTCTTCCCTTTAGAGTAAAATTTTACATAACAGTAGTATGTACTTTGATTTCGTTGATTTTAGATTTGGGATCAAAATATTCTGCCAAAGTATAATATAAAAAATTTTATATTAAAAATTTTCATCATGAGCAATTATATATAAATAAAATATCATGATTCAGATTTAAAATGTTAATTAAAAAAATAGTATTAAAATTTTTAATTGTAATTTTAATCAATTAATTCTAATACTATATTATAAATTGATGGCAGATTGTCATATATTTTCAATTATATAAAATGTTGTCTCCTTTCATTCAATTTAGACTTATATTGTCTTATTGGGATCGATACTTTCATGGAATTTCGGGTTTATAAATTATGATTATAAATTTAATATTGTTATATGTTTAATACAAACACAGTCATATAATATATTACACACACACACACATTACACACACATGCGCATACACATGCACACTATCTGCAAATTTGCAATATCCTCTTCAAACGAAGCAATATTTGCATCGTGTAATAAATTTAATTTCATATGAAATAACTTAATAATTTTTAATGGAAATTGCATACCCATGAAAAAAAAAGTGGATACATATTGTATCTGGTGGAATACAAAATAAATCCACTTGAAGCACAAAATATATACTTCAGTTTTTGTTTCTATAGTGGATTTATTCTGTATTTGAAGTGTATCTAGATTCTAGAGTCTAGAGTCCCATTTTAGATACAATTTAGATCCACTTTTAAATTGCATTGAAAAAATGAAATTAACAGCATATATACACTGCAAAGGGTGGGAGGGGGTGTATGTATTTTTCGTACTTATATATATTTACCTTTACCTGCTCTTTGGCTCACTTTGTCCTGGCACTGGGTTGCATACACGCGTGTTATATAGTAAATTTTGGTTCTGAAGTATATAAGCTTACGATGTTAAGAAATCCAGACAAATGTGCTTATTATTTGCAATTTTTAATTGCACTAATTACTTTACTTTTATTCTCATTTGCGTACTTTTGTAAGTTAATATTTGCCTTTTTCTTCATAAAGTTGATATTTTTATAATATTTGATTTTTAAAATTAAATGCTTTAACTATGGCCTAAATGTCTCCAAAATGACCAATTAATTAAAATCTTGCTTAATTTAATTATTAATTGCAGAAATAAAGTCAACTGTCTACAAACTTGTTTTCTAAGCTATTTGAAGTCAGCGCATCAACAGTTATAATTTATTTTTTGACTTTAATTAGAAAAATGAACTATTTTAATGCAAATAGTGGAATTATAAGGAGTTTTTGCAGTGATTATATCTAATTATATTTATCTATGAATTTGTTCATGCTTTATACTGATGATTACGCGTAAGCAATCAAAAGTGCGCAGTAAAACGGCGGGGACTCCTTATTTATTCCTATCCTATAGCATTGCGAGATCAATCCTTTAGTTGATGTTCAGAAATCTATGCAGTTGATGATATATTTGATATAATTATATTGATGGTATATTTTCTTATATTATATATATATGTATATTGCGATTTTAAAAAGTATGATTTAATATACACAGTACATCGTTTTAAATTTAAATACATATAGTTTTTAATGGATTTGTGTGCCGACTATTGAATCAGCGTGATCTAAAACGCAGGTTCAAATTAAGAAAGTGAAACTTTATTGATAATTAAAATTATATAATATCTAAAAATATATAAAACCACGCAGCGCTAATGAATATATATTATTGATACACGTCTGTTTATGTAATGCAATGTATGCGTATACATGGCACTGATATACGACTACGAGTTAAGATTACTTAAAATCTACCATAATGGTGCATAATAATATGAAGCATGCATATATGCAGTACATTATATACACATATTTTAATCAATTTTATATGCAAATGAACCTTGATTATATTTTTACCTTCAGACGCACCTATTTTATTAAAAAGAGGATCTAAAGTGGATATCTTTGAGATCCACAATAAATCCACTTTTTTCTCAGATCCAAAATAAATACAACCCTTTTTTGGTGAGATACACTCAGATACAAAAAATATCCACAATAAATCCACTTTTAAAATTAAAATCCACTTTATACTCACAATATATCCACTTTTTTTTCATGGGTATATGCAGTTAATAAATGTATATTGTAGATTGAAAATAATGCTTCGTGTATAAACAGGACCTTATTAATATATATACCTTATAATATTTTTTTTTTAGGGACGTATGGAAGAACGATTACCGTTTGCATACATTTCTTTTCCTACATGGTTCCATCAGCGTTTTCCCACCGCCGTGGCAAATGTGAGGCGTAATGCTAAGAACCGCCTCACCACTCCATTTGACATTCATGAAACACTTCGAGATTTGTTGGAACCTGGAATTCATTTAGAGCCGGACATTTTAAAATCACGCATAAATGAAACTATGTTGATAGATTTAAATTTAAAGCACAAGAAAAATTCAACTAAAAAAGGAATTAGTTTATTCTTACCAATTCCTGTGTCTAGAACTTGTAGAACAGCTTATATTCCTCCTCATTTCTGTACTTGCCAAGAAAGTGTTCCAGTGCCAATAGATGACCCAGTAGCAGAACATGTTGTTCAGTTTGTTATTAATGAAATGAATTCATGGTTAAAACAATATCGTCAATGTGCACAGCTTCAATTAAGTGACATTCGTAATGCCCAGCGTAATGTTCCACTAGAAGATGTAAGGACAGAAAATACGTTAATTGTGGACTATATAGTAACATTTTCAACAAACCCAAGTGGAGGTGTTTTCGAAGCCACAGTGCGTGAAACTCCACTTACTCAGGTCACAGGAAACGCAAGTGCCACTGCTTTCAGCCTTGCTGGAGTTGTAAGCCGCATCAATCGTTATGGTGATCAGAGTCGTTGTGTTACTGATTTTCATATGAAACTATATTGCTTTTGTACCTGAAATGCTCATACGCACTAATGTGCATTGTATTTTGTTTTTATATTGATTCAATTTCTACAAGTCATAAAGGGCACTGTTAATTCTCAATCTATTAGATTAAGAATTAATAATCATATATAATACCTCTTTCCCTGCGTGATTAAGAAATGATGACGGCGCTCTTTCATATTATATAATTGTGTGTGTACATTTTTATTATTATTATTATTATTATATTATATTATATATATATATATATATATATATATATACACACACACACACACATATAAGTGCGTCACGTTATATTTATTTTATATCTAAGAATAACAAGTTTATAAAAAAAAATGTTTAAGCAATATTTTCTCTGCATATAATTTAGTACGAGAAAATTTAGGGAGCCTTGAAAATAGCGAATAATTTTTGTATAGAATTTTATATTTGTACAACTTTGTTTAAATGTTTGTCTACTTTTGAACACACGTAACTGGTATCCGAAAACTATTTTCTTAAGATTGTTAAAGATTCAGGATTAAGAATTGAACAAATAAAGTGCAATGGTTAGAGAGAGAGAGAGAGAGAGAGAGAGAGAGAGAGAGAGAGAGAGAGAGAGAGAGAGAGAGAGAGAGAGGAGAAGAAAAAAAAATACATCGAGGGACTGAAAAAACAATTAAGATATTCCTCGTTATTATTATGTACCTAACATTGCTCTATATAATACTTATTATACTATTTTCTCATATTATCAGTATTATTATTACATACGTACGTGTGGGTGGGTGTATGGTGTATGTATATGTATGTGTTATATGATATACAGAATAAAATAAGGCTTATTCTGTCTACATACAGCATTTTCTTGAAAATAACTTTATTGTACCTTTTATATACTGTAGTAGTTTAGTATGCTCTAGTAATCTATAAATGTGGTGATAAAACACGTTTACTTATAAAATAAATAATTATAATTAATAACTAACAAGTACAAATGTGTTTGTACCCTTTTGTAAAACTAAAATTATAAATATTTCCTACTAAATACAGTTTTTTTTTTTTTTTTTTTTTTTTTTAATTTTAATTTTGTGAATAGAGGAGCAAACTAGCTCTGCAAATCTCACGAAAACTAGTGAAAGATTATAAATAATGAAACTGAAGTATAGTTAGTTACATAACTTATTTCATGGACGATTCTTAATAATGATAGCGCACAAATACTATACTATGTATGTCAAAATAATAAGGCTTATAAAAGCTTATTTGTTCATTATGTATATTATGGTATTATAACACGTTTGTCATAAAACTGCAGTTTTCTGTATGTTATGCATTTGAACTGATTTGATTTTCAATCTAAACTTATTTAGCATGTTTGATATTATACACCAAGTTAAATTTTTGATAATACAGTATTTCCCATGCAATAGTGAAATGTAGTTTCTTGTAATTCTAATTATTATCAAAAGTTATTATAATTGAATGACACGTACTCTGCAGATAAAAATTGAGCGTGAGTAATAATGATAAACAAACTTTTATTTATAATTTTTATTTTTATCCATTATTATAGTTTTTTTTTCTACTTGTGATAAGAATTAGAGGTGGATAATATTTATAAAATGCATAATTTTTAATATTTAATAAAAACTATTTAAAAATTGTTAAAATAAACCATATAAGTTTTTGTTTTCTTTAAAATAAAATGTGTATCCTTAATATTAGTAGATAAAATTTAAAGAATTTATTGAGTTTTGCCACAATTTAGACTTGCAAAATTCATATTTTCTGATTGCATATAAGTATGTTAAAAAAAAACAAAAAAAAACTAGATAGTATAATATTTTTTATTTATTTTCTTAAACATATGGGTAGTTTACAGTATAACATCACATCATATGGATATGCTATGAAATCGTCCCGACAATTTACACACTGTGGATATCAATAATTTTTTTATGTAAAAATTGTAAAAAATGTAACATATTGTACAATATTTTTAGACAGTGAACTATTTTTAATATCTCTAAACAAAATTGGTATAAAGTCATAAATTTTTGCAGTTTATTATTAATATGGTCTTCTCTATCTCCAGAACTCGTGAATATGATGATTAGTTGTGGTATATAGTAACTATAAAGGTAGTACAGTCGATTCAGCAAAAGCGGTTTTTTGCTTAACACCGTCCTATCTAAACCCATGTTAAAAGGGGTCACTTCAATAAATCATAGCGCAACTAATACAAATTGTCAGGACATAAAAGTTATATCAGAACATGCCTAAACAAGTCAGCTATTGTTTTTAAATCTATGAATATCCTCCTCAGTAGATTAATATTATCAATTAATGATTTTCTGAGACATTGTAATCCGCCGCTAAGATTGGCTGTCGAAGTGACTTCGGGCATCTCCGCAAAAGCGGTTTTCTCTCTACGCCAATCACAGGCCTACAAAAAGTGGTTACACCCCCGTACATAAGAAGAATGCGGTGACCATACTACCTCTTTTAGTTACTATAGTGTGGTATAACTATGTTCCATTTTTATTCCAAGCGTTATATTGAGAAAGTCACTAATAGTTTGATATATTTCAGGATGTTTCCTTTTTATACATGATACAATTGTATAAAAAAACACTATATAGGGTGGTTTCATTCATGTTAAAGTCGCCGCCATAAGTGAGCGCTAAATAACATGGCCTGCAGTATAGGAAAATGACTCATTTTGCCAGTTTAAAAATTCTTTACAATATTTTTGAGAGCATTGATGCTGTTAACAGGTTGAATTAGTACATCAAGTATGCAAGAAAAAAAAGGATGACCAAAAAATAGCTAATTTTTCAATCAGGCACCGTTAATAATTATAAAGTTTAAAAATAATTTTCACAAGTAGCATGCATAAAAAAATTGGTCCTATAATAGCACGCTTTTCTGATTTGATATCTATAATGAATTATGGTTATTGATTAATTTATTAGAATCAAATTAATTATTGATAGTAATTCAATAACTAAAATGCAATACAATTAACTACTATATCATTTAATACAGATTTTGTTTATACCTTAATTGATGCATTTAATATAAGTTTGCGTCAACAAATTATAATTGTCAGTCAAACGTCAAACTTCTATCACAAATATTATTTTAGTTTTAGTATAGGTTTTTACTGTTATCTCAATTGTTTTCCTAAATACACAAAAACAACACTCAATTATATTATATTATATTATATATATATATATATATATATATATATATATATATATATATATATATATATATATATATATATATATATATATATATATATATATATATATATAGTACATACTGTAAATATTAGGCCAGTATGCCTATTTATAATTTTGCATAATAATTCAACAACAACAACAAAAGAAAGAAAAAAGAAAGCTAAAGTTTTTTTTTTTTTTTTTAGAAATGACTATACAATGTTTTGTAAGCATCGATTTATAATTTAATTTTATTGAAAACTCTAAGTATTTAAATCATATTATGATAAATCCGTATCTCATTTTTTTAATTACATTATAGTTTTTGACAAACGTGCGGGTATACTATCGCAATGTCTTCGATAAGTTAGAGCACTACATAGCAACAGTTTCACGCACTATATTCTAGCAACCAAACAACAAAAATATAATATAATATACTATGTATAGTGAATGGATACTTAGGGGGAGTTATGTTCACAAACTATAGTGTAATATGCACCTAATAATAGTATATTTTCCATATACCTCATTTTAGTGTGTTTCTAGATAGTATCGACATATTATCAGCAAAGTTATTGAAATAATAACAATAAAAGTGGTTGTATAAGTAAAACAAACAACAAAACAAAAACATACAGTGAAAAACCAGATATTAAAATAATAATAATAAAAAAGAAGAAGCTATGTATTCACTATTTAATGGTATGCATTGCAAGCTTTGGCAATTTTTGACGCTGTGTTTTGTAAATGTTATTTTAGTTGCTTATGTATACCATCTTCTGCTAAATGAATCATCATTCGGGTATTGTACGTTGTTAAAAATATTCTTTACATCATTGCAAATTTATTTTTAATGTAATAAAAAGAATTCATTTTCAAACAGATGTAGCATAGTTACAATAAATTTACAGAATTATTAACTGTTCAATACTTATTGTAGGGGAAAATATGTGGCATCAACAGTATTTGGCAGAAAATAGAAAAGATAAAAAACACCTAACCTTTCTTGTGGATACAGATGGTTGTAAAATACCAAACTTTGCACCAAGAGACCTTTCAATATTTGATCATATAGTTGATCCAATAACATCTCCCATTGTAAGTTTTCTATATTATATGCATGTAATAATAATCAAAGTCGCTCCCCTTTTTCTCTCTCGCCTGTACAAAAAAAAAGAGAAGAAAATAGCAAATACATTATTTTGATGTATGAGATGAGGAAGACTAAAAAAAAAAAGTTTATAGGAGGTAATTTTATTGCATATATTCTCAATAAAAGGAAATTGTTCTTATTAATCGATAGACATACAAATTTCTAATTTTTGAGTTAATTATATGGATTTTTTTAATTAATTTTTAAATGTCACAAAATGACGTCATGGGTGGCAACTTTTTCTTATGCCCATACATGCATACGCTGCCGCCCGTGACGTCATTTTTCAATTTTCAAAAATTAATTAAAAATACTTAGTTAACTAAAAATTTAGAAATTTGCATATATATCGATTTGGGACTACGTCCTCTTTTAGAATATAAAATAAATTTACCCCCTCTTTTTTTCCTTTTTAAGTCTTTTGTATTGTGTCATATGTATCTAATGTTGTCGTGCACGTTATAACGTTATAATATGCTAGCTCCATCTCAAACTTTTGTCATTATATTATAACATTAATTATGATTAACTAGATATAAAAATTAATAATTGTTACATCGTATATAAATATTTGAAATTAATCGACTTTATTAAAAAAAAATAATAATAAAAAATAAAATAAAAAAGCACAGAAAATACATTTTGTTTTACAAGGGCGAGGGTTAAGCCTTGCAAAATGTCTGGCTTACTCTATGTTATAGCATAAATATTTATTCTGTTCTAACGTACATATAGTAACATTTCTGCTATATTGGTGACATGAATGAAGCATTAATTTTACGTATTTATTTTGTTTCCAGTTTGTATATTATATAGTAATGTATTTAAATTGACAAAAAATAAAGCAAATTGTATTATTTTTATATTGTCAGTATAATTAGACACTATAATATACAGTATATAACTATACAGAATTAATATCCTGAATTTGTGATATCACACAAATGATGTTGTTTTAAGTGCTCAGAAGTCACATATCCGATTGCATCTTTGAGTGAGGGACAGCAGCAACGCGGCCCACCTCTAGTAAAATCTAATTTAACTGCTTTGTGGGTAGAGCGTGATGTTCTCAAGTTCTATTATAATGAATCAGATTCTCACACCTTAAGTTGTTGTTATCGTCCATTTTGGAGAGTGCAAGAGGATCCATCCAAATACTCTACAGATGCTGACAGTAAAGTAAAGTAAGTACGAAATTCTTATTTAATTTATTAAAAGAGTAAAATATACCCTATAATAAACACAGGGCAGTGATAAGAAAGTGATAACGTTATAAATATATTTACGGTGGAGAGGGATGGTTCTTTTCGGTGATTTATTTTACTTTCTTCTCCCAGTTCAGAACTCAGGGCAAGCTCTCAGTCAGTTATTAAGGCCAGAGGGATGATAAAAATGTATTTTTTTTTAGATAATGCAATATACCTACATGCGAGAAATTATTACCCTATAATAAACACAGGGCAGTGAT